>PISX010009337.1:0-76354 GCA_004024625.1 Mellivora capensis
TGAATGAAGAAAACATGCCAGAAACATACTGCCACAAGGTAAATTAAAGTAATAATCTAATTCTAACTTGAATAAGGAAAATGTAAGGAGGTAATTGTAGCTATGAAGACAGACCAGAGACAGTAATACAAGAATTCAGTGGAAGCTACAGCCAACAAGGGCAACCAAGAACCAGAAAACTGGAGGGAAATGGGAAGTGGCAGAATTCAGGGAAGAAGCAGATGTAGATGATATAAGTATCCGAGGGATGATGGCTAAATTACAAGGACATAAGAGAGAATAAACATCACAGAAAATGTAACAAGAATGGGATGAGTTAATGAAAAAAAAAAGAAGCAAACAAAAAGAGGCAGAAAAGAAGACAGAGTTTTCAAAAGAAAAGAGAGAAATTTTACTTCCTAGAAGAAAGACAAGAGATTTAATTTACATATTTCAAATTCCTGGATAAAACCAAGACTTGGAACAGAACAAAGCTTTTCAATCAAAAAAATTTCTAAAATAAAGGGAAAATGGGAATTTATATAAAGAAACACTATAGAAGAGCAGAGGAAGATGGTGGTGTTCTCTACAGGAGTGGAGGAGAATGGTGGCCACTAGGGATAAAATGGCAGAATGGGAAGGACAGGGGCAGGAGTAGGAGCAAGATTTCTATGCTCCTCTCCCTTCACATAGTTTTGATCTGGGAATATCTGAATGTATCACCTATAAAAAATATAATAAAATTTTAAAATGCCTGTCACATGATAAGTCCTTTAGATTATAAGTTATTTTTATAGGCTTCATGGTTTTTTGTTTTGTTTGTTTGTTTTTATATGAGGAAAGTTCTTTCCAGGATTGATTGATCTCTGTAAACTGAGTATGTGGTTGGTCTTGGGCCCTTCCCTTCACTTACCTGGTGCCTGTTATAATTCATTCAGTTATTTACCAAAGAGTTATTGTCTACTTTGTGCCAGTCATTCTAACCATTGGCTACATCAGTGAAAATATAAACAAGACAAATCTTCCTATTCATGGAGTTTATATTCTTGCTGCAGGGGAAGGGGAGAAAGAATCATATATTTATCTGTATATATCTATACAGAGTTCTCTATATATAAACATATGTAAAATGTATACTATGTCAGATGATGACAAGTATTCTAGGAAAAGGTAAAACAAATAATAGTGTAGGGAATGGGGGAGGTGTGAAGGTGTTTGCAATTTTGGACAAGATCATTAGGAAAGTCTACTAGGGAAAGAGATTCTTCTTTTATTGTAACTGGAGGGCCCCTGGCCAGAGTTCTGCTATTTTGTAGGTATTTAATTTGGATATTTCAGGCAGAAGGAGGAATTTCCTGGTTTTATTTTGAGCTTATTTTGGTAAGAAATTAAATTTTACTTTAAAAATCTTCTTCATTGTTTTGTGATTCTTTCCTTATTAGAAATGGTGAATTAAAGCAAGCAAATACAAATACCCTCAAACAAATACAATTGTGATTTATCAAGTCCTCCATTCCAGTCTTTTTGATTCAAGGAGATAACTATATATAAATTACTTTCAGTGCAAATGCATTACTAGGAAAGTTGAATTGGGGTCAAAAAGTTATTAGAGAGAGGACAGTCAGGAGAGGTTATGGAAGAGCTGTAATTCTACTAGAAGGTAGTTCCTACAACCTAAGTTGGAGGCTTATCTCTTTCTCATGAGTAAAAAGAATCTGTGTCCAAAATGTAGAAAACTCCCACATGTGTTCTCTACACCTGCATTTCCTCACCACAAAAGGATTCTTCTAATATTTTACCAGTTCTATTACTGACTTTGTAAAAACAGGTGGCTTTTACAAATTAAGTTTCTGTTGTTTTTGGAATTTTGAATCTTAAAAGAAAATACTTCCACAACTATTTAAATGATAAGTTGAGGGAAGATGAATTAGGTATTGCTCACTTTCCTGTCAAGAGAACACAAAGCCTTCTTTATTTCTGTATTTTTAATTAATTAATTAATTTTTAATTTTTTATTTTATTTTATTTGAAGTATTTCATGAATGTAATTTGAAAAGTTAAATAATTCTTTGAGGCTTATAATGAAAGATGAAAACCCTGGACTCCATTCTGTCACAGTCTCTTATTATACCCCACTGGAAATCATTGTCAGTATTTTAGCCTTTTGTTTTTGTTTTTACCATTACATTTCTAAGTACATGCTCAGATTGCTATTTTTTTTACTTCTGAACTTCAGATACATACATACAGTCCTGCTGTGAAAGATGAACATATAGTTCTCTTATGTCTGTACCACACCCCAAAGTTTTTTAAAATTATTATTCATTGTTTACATTATTATGACTTTTTAATATTATTTATAATTGACACATATATTATACATTGCTTTCCTGGGTCATCTGTTTGGTTGTTTTTTTTCTTTGTTTTTTTTTAAAGATTTTATTTATTTATTTGACAGACAGAGATTACAAGTAGGCAAGAGAGGCAGGCAGGGAGAGAGAGGAGGAAGCAGGCTCTCCGCGGAGCAGAGAGCCCGATGTGGGGCTCCATCCCAGGACCTTGGATCATGACCTGAGCCGAAAGCAGAGGCTTTAACCCACTGAGCCACCTAGGCGTCTCTCTTTTTTTTTTTTTAAGTTGGTAAGTGATTCATTTTTTATTTTGCCTTCTTTCTTCTACACCTTTTATTAATGTACCTGCAGATTCTCACCAGAAATAGGAATCTCTTCTCAAAGAGTCCAAACAGGGATGACTGGGTGGCTCAGTTGGTTAAGCACCTGCTTCTGGCTCAGGTCATGATCCTGGAGTCCTAGGATCAAATCCCGTATTGGGCTTCCTGATCCATAGGGAGCCTGCTTCTTCTTCTCCCGCTGCCTGCTAGTCCCCCTGCTTATGCTTTCTTTCTCTCTCTTTGACAAATGAATACAATCTTTTTTTAAAAAAAGAGTCAAAACATATCAGGTAACATATTTACTTATTTTTTGTATTTATTTTTCGAGACCTTGCTTCTGGAGTCTTCCATACCCACCCCCCTTCAATTTGGTCTTTTGCTTATTGGCTTTGCAGAGGTGTGGTCCAGAGCTGCCCCTTCATGTTCATTGTGAAGATTTCCTAAGACTCTTGTCTGGATCCCACATTTTTTGGATTTTGTGTCTATTTCTGGATTTATTCCCTTGATTTGGCAAGGAATGTCTTCTGGTAATATAAGAAATAGGTGACTAGAGTAAAATTGTTTGAGACTTTCCAACCAGAAGAAAGTATTATTCTTTCTCTACTCTGCTAAATATTTTTTTTTACCTCTGCTCCTTGTTTTTTTTTTCCACCTTTCTTTTCTCTACTAACATTAACACCATTATCCAGAGAAAGTGACTTTCAGAAAACCACCAGGTAGAAAATAGAGACTAATGTAGTAGGTTATGTTCCCAGCCAAATCAGTGAAAATAATTCCATACTTATTTACTCCCACCTTGGGAAACATTAAAACAAGAAAGATCAAGAAAAATACTATAAAATATCTAAGTAAACAAAAACAAACAAAAGGTACCTACAGCGGAATAAAACTGAAGCTAGTTTCTTTTCTTCTGACAAACAGCAGGCTCAGACCTTGAATTTCTAAGTCCACTGACATAGTGGGAAAGTGGGAAAAAACAATATAAATTGTTTTTCTGTTTTGGGGTTGTTTTTTTTTAGGAAGCAAATCAAAATTTAAGTGTGTTATAATGTCACGTTTGATTGGGTTTTCTCAACTTTAGTTCTTTTCGCCTATAAGAAAAGGAAGACTTTGCAGTTTCCAACAATAAGTAGGTTGTTTATGTTTTTTAAGTTCTATAATGAGTAACCAACTTTTTCCATGTTTTATTTAGTTTTCTGGAAGGCTAGTAAAGACTGGGTTGATATGTGTCTTTTTAATCCAGAGAACAGCATAGTAATTTAACATACTACTGATCACGTTGTATACTAAAAGTTGACAATGATAGACTGGTGTGTTGAGAACATTAGATCTGGGGCAGTGGAAGTACCCTGTTCTGTGGCAGTTTCACAGTTTCACTAAAGACAGGAGTGTATTTAATGCTCACTGGCTCTTTTATCTCTTCAGTAATATGCCAAGATTTCCAAAGCCTACACAGAAATATTAGGTTGACTTCCACTTTTCTCACTTCTCACTGCCTCTATGTTCCCCCGTTCAGCCCTAATTCCTATATATCATGGAAACTCATCAGCACAACATGAAAAAAAAAAGGCAAAAAAAAAAAAAAAAGAAGAAAGAAAGAGATGAAGGAAAAGAAATGCTTCAGACTGAAGGTTTCTACTTAAAGAGGTCTGGAATATTTATTTTTCCTATCGAAAGATAAAATGCATGTAGAACAAAGCAGTTTCTGGCCTGTGTATTTTTTTTCTATCTTCCCTATATCTTGTCTATTTTCTCATTTGAGCTATTTAAAGAATATAAAGAGAACCCAGAGACAGAGCCTATCATAGGCTAAAGGAGAATAACTCATGAACATGTATTCTATTATAAAACTGTCAGGTTCCAGATCTGTCCATTGGCTCCTAGCATAGCAACATGAACATTTTCATATAACTAATGAGGGACAGAATTTTTTAAATTATTTATTTACAATTCTTGCACATCAATTGATGATTATCTGTGTGTCCATATCCCAGGGATATACTGAGTAAAAATAAATACCTAAGTTACATGCCTGTGCCTAATTATAAGAGGATTAGAAAACATACAGAGGGACATAGATATTTGTTGGGCAGTACATTCTCCGCCACAATTGTTACTGCCCAACAAATATCTATGTCCCTCTGTATGTTTTCTAATCCTCTTATCATTAGGCACAGGCACATAACTGGGCTCTGAGTTAAACTGGAAAAAAGGCCCTCTTGTGTTGAAAATTTTACAAGCTTGATTTCATCTCACAAAGGGTTCAGTAGGCCCACAGATCCAGCCTATGGAGATCTTCTCAGATTCTGAATGAAGAGTTGGAATAAACATTTTTGGCCACTGAAAAATCTCTACATTGCCTCTATATGTTTGGAGTAAGAATTATTATGATAGTAAGATGGGACAAGGGGCACCTGGGTGGCTCAGTGGGTTAAAGCCTCTGCCTTCGGCTCAGGTCATGGTCCCAGACTCCTGAGATCGAGCTCCACATTGGGCTCTCTGCTCAGCAGGGAGTCTGCTTCCCCCTCTCTCTTTCTGCCTGCCCCTCTGCCTACTTGTGATCTCTGTCTGTCAAATTAAAAAAAAAAAAAAAAAAGGAAGATGGGACAAGAGAAACTCCTGGACCTGTCCCTTACCTCCAAAACAGTAAACAAAAGGTTGTAATATTCCTTGGTGTCCTTTAATGGCTTCTTTACAAGTCAGACTTTTGGCAGAAGGTAAGAGCAGAAGTTTCAAGGTCTCTTGAGGCATAGAATTAGAAGTCTCACATCATCACTTCTATGGCATTTTGCTGCTCAAAGCAAATGACAAGGCCAGTTCTGATTCAAGGTGGGGGAAGAAATATATGCTACTTCACATGAAGAATGGCAAAATCTCATTGCCAAGAAGGGTCATATTGGGTGAGAAAGGAATCCATCAAAATCCTTGAGGAGAAACACAGGCAGCAACTTTTTCGACCTCAGCCACAGAAACTTCTTCCTAGAAACATCACCAAAGGCAAGGGACCCAAGGGCAAAAATGAACTCAGGACTTCATTAAGATCAAAAGCTTTTGCACAGCAAAGGAAACAGTTGACAAAACCAAAAGACAACTGACAGAATGGGATAAAATATTCACAAATGATCTATCAGATAAAGGGCTAGTATCCAAAATCTATAAAGAACTTATCAAACTCAACACCCAAAGAACAAATAATCTAATCAAGAAATGGGCAAAGGGCATGAACAGACATTTCTGCAAAGACATCCAGATAGCCGACACATGAAAAAGTGCTCAACATCACTTGGCATCAGGGAAATACAAATCAAAACCACAATGAGATTCCATCTCACACAGAATGGCTAAAATTAACAAGTCAGGAAATGACAAATGCTGGCGAGGATGCGGAGAAAGGGGGACCCTCCTACACTGTTGGTGGGAATGCAAGCTGGAGCAACCGCTCTGGAAAACAGCATGGAGGTTCCTCAAAAAGTTGAAAATAGAGCTACCCTATGACCCAGCAATCACACTACTGGGTATTTACCCCAAAGATACAAATGTTGGGATCCGAAGGGGCACCTGTACCCGAATGTTTATAGCAGCAATGTCCACAATAACCAAACTATGGAATGAACCTAGATGTTCATCAACAGATTAATGGATAAAGATGATGTGGTATATATATACACAATGGAATACTATGCAGCCATTGAAAGAAATGAAATCTTGCCATTTGCAATGGCATGGATGGAACTAGAGGGTATTATGCTGAGCGAAATAAGTCAACCAGAGAGAGACAATTATCATATGATCTCCCTGATATGAGGAATTTGAGAGGCAATGTCAGGGGGATTTGGGAGGTAGGAAAGGAAAAAGTGAAACAAGATGGGATTGGGAGGGAGACAAACCATAAGAGACTCTTAATCTCACAAAACAAGCTGAGGGTTGCCAGGGGGAGGGTGGTAGGGAGAGGGTGGTTGGTTTATGGACATTGTGGAATGTATGTGCTATGGTGAGTGCTGTGAAGTGTGTAAACCTGGTGATTCACAGACCTGTACCCCTGGGGCTAATAATACATTATATGTTATTAAAAAAAATTTTTAAAAAGAAGTGTCATATTGGGATATAAGGAATTATTGCATCCATGTTTGTAAGAAACCTACATCACAGGAATTGGAAAGATGATGAGAAGCATTTCATTTTCATTTTACATGCATAGAAATGTACCTTCACTGTCAAGGTTATGTTTTTTCAAATCTCTTTCCTCACATAGTCTAGTAGAATGTTGATCATTGGGAAGAGCTGTCTCACACACTCAGTGTTTCAACTCCCACTTGTCATGTAAAAATGAGCCTTGGGCTTGGAACACTTTCTTACCAAGAGACAAATAATCCTCACAGACTGTACCAGGCTTATCACCTTGTGTGGGAATCTCTTTCCCTGTTTTAGGATCAAATAATACTCTTGTGTCTATTATTCATGCATGTGAGACATATGGCACTTGGCCAACCCCACTGTTTTATCTGTCCTCTGTAGGGAGGAGACAAAGTCTTTTTACTATGGTACAAGAGGGCTACAGTAGGCAAATTGCTCTGTATCAGCCATAGGAAAAGACCCAAAGCCATAGGGAGAATGACAGACACTATAGAAAGCTAATCTTCCTCTCTTTGTTCTTTATAAATTTAGGCATTGTTCCACCTATTGCTTGACTGCACTGTGTTCTTCTTGGTGACTCTGATACCAAGATACAATGGGAAGAAGGGTTTAGAGTTCTCTCCTGGGGCTGGTAACTGATGCATGGTAATCTGCTCCACCAATGATCATCTCAACATCTTCTAGAACATTATGATATGGAGTACTGTATTGGTGACATCAGGCAGATTGAACTGTTGAGAAATAACAAGTATGCTAGATCCCTTAGATGGATACATATGTGCTATGATCTGAGAGATAAATCCTTTTCAGGGACCTCTCAGGTCAGTAAATTTTGGGAGTGCAAAGGTCTTAGGCATTTTGCGATATCTCTTCCCAAATGGAAGGATGTACTTTTCACTGCCTACCATTAACAAAGTAGTATAGTGCTTGTTAGACTCTTCTGGAGGGTCTTGAGAGTTTCTTGACCATTTCTTGACTAACCTATAACTCTGCATGTTTTGAGTGGGAGCAAAGGAATAGAAGACTCAACAGGATCAGTCTATTGCAAGCTTCCCTATCACCCATCAAATTCAATGGAGTTCCAAGTATCAATAATAAATAAGGATTACATATAAAATCTCTGTTAATCTGCATTAAAGGATGAATAGAGAATTCCCTAGGACTTGAAGGAAAAGTCTTCTGCTGATAACAATTTCATTTTGAGAAGCAATTCCCGACTTTTTGAGACCTGGTAGAGAGTGAGTGTTAGATCACTGGACACTAGGATACAATGTAACCTGAGATGTCCACCATGTGGTATTATGAAATTATCCTTAAGATTGTGAAGGATAAATCACTAGATTTACTGAGTGATTGGACCCAGAGTATTATTCTCGATTAGACTTGAGGATATTTAAGTAACAAGAAAATTGCATGGACACGTGGCTCAAGCTCTCATGATACCTACTCATGATGCATTGTCATGACTCTTTCTACCCACACCTATAGCCTCATGGAGATATTTCTTGTGAATAGCTAACACAAAAAGAAAAACCACTTGCAGCTTTGTTTTTAAAGACATTTATTTATTTATTTATTTATTTATTTATTTGACAGACAGAGATCACAAGTAGGCAGAGAGGCAGGCAGAGGAAGAGAGGGGGAAGCAGGCGCCCTGCTGAGCAGAGAGCCCGATGTGGGGCTCAATTTCAGGACCCTGGGATCATGACCTGAGCTGAAGGCAGAGGCTTTAATCCACTGAGCCACCCAGGTGCCCCTGCAGCTTTGTTTTTAAAGAGTTCTGAAGGCTATGCTAGCAACAACTTGGAATGATATATTGCTGCCTTACATACCTACTCAGAGGTGTTGATCAGGTGGAGAAAAAGAGAAATATATATATAATTTTCCATTTTGCTTGGAAGGAGGCACGGCCTGAGAATCTTACTCATGGGTGGCAACTAATGGCATGGTCTATTGGTCAGAAACTTGAAAAGAACAGGACTAGATAACTGATGGTGAGGGGGTCTGGAGAAGATATATATGGATGGACTTCTTATAACACGTTCAGAGTGGGATGATATTGTCTCATGTGGTTTCTCATAAAAATAGAGCCACTGAGAGTAAGCTTTCAAAAATAATCATTAAACTAGCTGACTCATTTTATGAATACTGGCTTCTTTCCCCAGAAATCTAATAACTATGTATAAAGTAGCTATATGCTGGGATGGAAACTTTACATGGATTTAGCAACATGGCCTTCCTTTCACCAAGGGTGATAAAGCTAAGGCCTCTGCTGCCTTCCCTACTTACCAATAACAGAGGCCAATTCTAGGGACCTGATATGGCTCCTTCTTCCAGGAAGATAAGTTAGCCTTCTAGTTATAGTTTAATTACACTGCCTTTTTCCATCATGGAGAAGGTAGTGATTTGTCCTCATTGTAATAGATACTTATTCTGGATTTGGATATTCCTTCTTTACTCACAATACTACTACTGCAAGCAACAACTGAGAATTTAGAGACAGTCTTATTCAATATGATGATATCCACACATTGCTTCTGACCAAGGAACTGATTTCACCACAAGTTATGTAGCACTGAGTTCTTTACTCCCATGTAGAATGTTTCTAGTAGAAGATGTAACAGTGGTCCCATCAAACTAGAAGTTCAGACCACTGCCTAGGTATTTTGGACCTTTTACACCACAGAATTTACAGGTAGAGAAGGAACTTAGATGATCAGTTCCAATTACAAAAGGGACGATTGGCTTGCTTTTATGAATGGGAACAGTTGCTATTATTTTTACAACCTAGGAATGAACTGAAATAGCTCTTAGTAATTTTAGGTCTGATAGTAAATTTCAGTGGAAGAACAGAGCAGCCCAATAAAGGCAGGAACACTAAGGATTCAGACATTTCAGGAATTAAGATTTAGATTATCCCCCTAATTAAAAATACCAACCAGCAAGTACTCTGCTGAGGGCAAGTGGAACACAATGACAGTAGGAATAAGAAACTAGTAAATATGGCCTTAGAACTAGATACACAGTCAAGAATTACAGCAGCTATCCTCAAGGTATATATTACTCAATATAAATATCCTCAAGGTATATATTACTCAATGACTATCCCCCTTCTCCTCCCTTCTCCTTATTATTTTGTAAGAGATGTGATATTGGCACTTTAATTCATGGCTCCATAGGTAACCATGTCTAGACCTGAGAGGTAAAGACTGGTAAAGACTGGTTATCTTGCTCAATTTTTACCTTTTTTTTTTCCCTGACTGACCAACTAGTTAAATATATAAAAATAAAACTGTTATAAATCTTTTTAAAAACAGAACAAAACCAACAAGAACCATTTGCAAAGCAAAAACAGATATTATATAAAGAAAAAATGAAATAATGATTACCTGGATTTAACAGAGTAAGACTAACATAGATCAAGGGAATGTTGGTGGATAAACCATCTGGGCACATAGAGTTAGATAGGAATTTAACATATTTGAAGGAGGAAGACAATACACAAATTGTATCAGTTTGCCTTTAGCTGTAATTTTAATTATAATGCAAGTTTAATTCAGTTTTTCAAAGTCTTCAAGGTTAATAAATAAAGCATAGAAATATGATATATACCTTACAGAAGCAGAACATGGAGGCAAAGAAAATATATTTGTATTCAAGGAAAATGGCAACAAAAATAATACCAAAAGCATTGAAAACTTGTGTAAAAATATACCAGAGGTAAGTAAGGCAAGATAAATTACTTATTTTAAAAGAGATAAATGAATTAAGCCAGCATGTGAAACTAAAAGAAAAAAACACTTTAGTTTGGGTCAAAAGCAAATATATATATTTAAGCACACTTGATATTTGTTAAATAAATAAAGATAAAAATAAACCAGAAGTTAAACCAGTGACCAGAGACCAAGATTTTATATAAAAAGCAGTTAGTGGGGTGCCTGGGTGCCTCAGTCAGTTAAGTGTCTGACTCTTGATTTTGGCTCAGGTCATGATCTCAGTGTCATGAGATGGAGCCCTGTGTCTGGCTCTATGCTGGATGTGGAGCTTGACTCTCTTTCTTTTTCTCTCCATCTGTAACTCCCCACCCCAGCTAGAACTCTCTCTCTCTTAAAAAAAAAAAAAAACAACAACAGCAAAAAAAAAACCACAAAAAAAAAAAAACCAGTTAGTAGTTCTTAGCAATGACAAGGGAAGGTAAGTATACCTGTCTAGTACAGTCCTGTCCTCAGCAATACCTGGCAGTTCTGGTCTAGAGGCCTATTTTACCCTCTCCTGAGGCTAATCCTTCAGTGTTACTGGAGGCCTGGTGGGAGATTAAAAGGTGAGTAGAAGGGAGAAGCCAGGGCATTTAAGGGGGGTGGAAATAGTTGCCTAATGGATGAAGTGAAGGAAAAGAGTTTCAAGATCACCTGTTGTTTCCTATCCTGATTTTTAAATAGTTGTCCTCTTAAACTCCACCTTTGCCCTCACCTCCTGAGCTACCTTTAGCTGCTGTTCTTAAACCTTTCAGGGCTTTGGCAGCATAAATAATGATGCTTTTCTATTTCCCCCACTGCTTATTTAGGATTCAGTTGACTTAGAATTACTACATCAATTACTACTGTCCATGGATTTCTAGTTTCCAAAGTGCTGATTAGTCTCTTCTCCTAATCCTATTGCATTGGTGGGTTGCATCTTTTCTCTTTCCTTTTTAACTCTTCACTCTTATTTACTTAATGCTGTGAGGGGTGAGATGGAGAGTAGAACGACAGGAATTCAATGGTAATTCATGAGTTCAGGTGGCCATCTTTAGCCAGTAGAACACTTTTTTTATTGAGTTGTTCTTTCTTTATGTTTCTGACTTTCAATTTTTTTTAATGATTTACTTATTTTTTGAGAGAGAGAGAGAGAGAGAGAGTATAAGCAGGGGTCAGGGGCAAAGAGAGGGAGCGAGAGAATCTCAAGCAAACTCCCCGTGTGTGTAGCCCAATGCAGGACTCTATCTCACCACCCTGAGATCATGACTTGAGCCCAAATCAAGATTTGGATGCTTAACCTATTGAGCTAGCCAGTCACCCCTGCTTTTGACTTTTAAAAACTCTCTACAGATTCTGAATATTAACCTTTTATCTAGTATAAATGGCTAGCTATAATTCAGGCATTCTATAATAAAGAAGGGAGGAATGAAAATTAGTGGATAACTAGCTGTCACTGCCAGAGTCTACTCCCCTTGATCCCCACATACCCAGCCACACCTTGCTTTCAAAACCTAGAACACATTCAAGTCTCCAAGACTAAATAACCCAAAGTCCTACACCTTGATTGTATCCAGATCAAAGTATTGCTACCTGTGACCCTGTGACTTATGACCTGACTAATGTGTTATCTGTGGCCCTCCTAATACCTAATATACTATGGTGAGTTTGAACTAGTTAATTGAAAATAATTCTTCTATGGAAGAGGAAGAGCAGGAAACAGAGAGCAGTCCCTGTACCATAACCATAAAGAATTCTTGCTGGAAGGACCTGCATTGACTCCCTGCTCTGATCATGGAGAAATTTCCTCCTTTTGACATTCATTGTGACCCCTGGGCAGAACTCTTTAGCCTATTATTCTGTGTGGCCTTTGGATGTGCCCTCTGAGGGCAAACATTGCCCCATTATCTTTTGTAGCTACATCAGAAGTAGTACTGGAAGTTGAAGAGCTGTCACCACCTGCTTCCTGCTGATTTGGTTTGGCTCTAGGGGATTATTTCAGAAAATAAACTGTCACGTGCTTTTGAGGGTCAAGCATATGATTTTTTTGTAATATAATTGCACTTTCTGACTTAGTAAGGTCCTGGTTTATGTGTTCAAAGATGTCCTTTAAGAAAACTGTTAAGACTTCCAACTTTCGTCTTCTATTATATTGCCTTTTCCCTGGTCTTTCATTTTCTACTTCAGTTTTATTTGGATCACCTTGATGCCATGTGCAAACTTATTAGACTTTTATGGCCATGCAACACTCAATTGATTTTTAGTGCTGGTTGCCTCCCACTGCCTTTCATTGTTTTATAAAAAACTCCTAATTTGAGGTTTTGAAGGCTGACACTTTTTTCCCAACTGTTTGGTTTTTTCAGAGTTACTTCTTATAATTAGTCCAAGTAGAAATTTGTTGAAAGCAGTAAGGAGCTTCCAACACATACCAATTAAGTTCTGCTAAAATTATAGAACTCTGTGGACATATAGTCCACCTTTCAACCTATAGAAGATGAGAACAAATTTGTCATAGCACAATAAATATCAACTATCTTTGCAATCACTGCCTACTAATTAATAACTAATCTAATGCTTTTAGCCTTGCAATTTGACATTACAATACTTCCAGGCACTTAATTTGTGGTACTTGAGAAAGAGGCTAAGTATCTATAACTAAGACAACCTAAAATCCAGTGGTTTATACATGTGACTTGGAGGAGGGGCAGAGCTGAATAGCTGAACTGCTTACCTCTGGACTGCTGCACCTCTGAATCTGAAGTTTTCATCCTCTCCCAGCCAGTGGAGTACATTAACCATTGAAAGGCTGATCAGTATGTGGCACATATCTCTTCTATTTTCATTCCATTGGACAGAATTTAGTTAAATGTCCTCATCAACTTGTAGGGAAGACTTTGGAAATGTCATATCTAGATGGACATCTATCTACCCTGTAAACATAAGGAGGTACATCTTTAAACTCTTATTAAAGAAATGGTGTGTGGGTGTTTTTGACAATCTCTGCCAACTGGAGGCTCAGCCATTCACAAATCACCAATGACCTTCTACCTTTCTCACTCACCCATCTTTGGGAGAACATTGGTAATTAATAATTTAGAGATGAAGAACTGGACATGCACAGTTCTGTCTCTTCCTTTCCTCTTTTCATTAGTGCCCTTTCTGTAAAAATAATGTGTGCTCAACTGCTCCCAGATAGGTAATCAACTAGCAATAAAGAATCTGCTCTTGCAAGGTACATCTGCAATGATGTCTAATGATACCAGTGTGATTTGGTATGAGTGTCTATTAATGGGATTCATTAGCCTACATGTCCACAGAAAAAGGTCATTTTCCCAGTATCAGTTTTGATAATTTACTCGCCATTTGTCTGACTCTTTTTTGACTTCTGAATTGGTTCACAGCATGGATAGAGTAGAAAGTTGGTATTAACTGGGCAATCTTGAACCTTACTTAACAATTTGGTCCAAAAAAGAACAGAACTAAAATGTTTTCCCAAACAACTACAACAACAAAAACATATTGGTCCATATGATTATATTATTATTATTATTTTAGGGGACTGTACTTATCTTTCAATGTATAATTACTTTATTGTTTTTGCTTACTTTTTAAACTTGAATTTAAGCTGAAACTGCACTCTTGCTTTATCTTAGAATTTTCATGGTATATTCAATCATTCTTTGTCATGTTGCTTTAAATAAACCTCTTACAAAT
Organism: Mellivora capensis; assembly: GCA_004024625.1. Taxonomy (NCBI): domain Eukaryota; kingdom Metazoa; phylum Chordata; class Mammalia; order Carnivora; family Mustelidae; genus Mellivora; species Mellivora capensis. The sequence continues at coordinate 14,233 of PISX010009337.1, forward strand.
TATATAAAAATGGATTTCTACCAAGGTGACATGTGTTTACTGGCTTACTGAAAATTATTGTCATATTTTTATGTTTACTTTTACCTGATTTTTTTTAACTCCTCTATTATTTTTGTTGAGTTTATAAACTTTTTTTTTCCAATCTTGGGGTTTTGTAGGTTTGTACTTTATTTCTATTCTAAAAGCTAACTTAAAATTTTCAATATCTTTATTGTATCACAAACATATAGAAAAATGTACAAGTCCTATTTTACTCCACAATTTTTATGAAATACATTACTACTTATAGCTGTATAATCAGTATATAGATAAGAAACAGAATACTATCCTAGAAAACACCTTCATACCCCATTACGGTTTCTATTCACCCCCACCCCACACCTAATATATGAATGTTCTGACTTCTACCACTTCCATGCTGCATAATCTCGCTTACTTATAAAACATTTTGATTATCTTTGTGGGTATATATTTATATTCATTCTGGTTTTAAGCACCATTTCCTTGTTACATGGATAACATTCACATGGATTACATTAATGAGGTTTAGAATCTGTTTCATATGTTCATTGACCATGGAATTTTGCTTGTGAAAAACCTATTTATGTATTTGCCCATTTATCTGTCATTTCCTCATTGACTAATTTGATGTTCTTTTATATTTTAGATATCAATTTTTTGTCGGTTATACGTATTAGACAAATTTTCTTTGTTATTCCTTTTTCATCTATTTATGCTGTTTTCTGATGAGTTAAAATTCTTAAATTTAATGTGATTGAATTTCTTAGTCTTTCCTTATATGACTCTACTTTGTTATAGATTGAATTGTGTCTCCCAAATCCCCCAAATTCATATGTTGAAGCTCTAGTCCTTAATGTGATGGTATTTTAAGATGGAGTCTTTTGTAGGTAATAAGGTTTAGATGAGTTACAAGGATAGGGCCCTCATGATGGGAGTTAGTGCCCCTATAAGAGTAAATACCAAACAGCTAATTCTCTCTCTCTCTCTCTCTCTCTCTCTATCTCTGTTTCTCTCTGCCATGTGACGCCCCAAAAAGAAGGTGGCTGTTTAAAAGCCAGGAAGAGAGACTTCACCAGAACCTGACAATGTTGGCCTCCCAATCTTGGACTTCAGTCTCCAGAACTGTGAAAAAATTAGTTTCTGTTGTTTAAGCTACTCAGTGTATGGTATTTTGTTATGGAAGCCCAAGAAGACAAATACAAGTTCTTGAGTCTTGTTAAGAAAGTCTTTCACATCCTAAATTCATACAGATAATCATCTATATTTTGTTCTAAATATTATGGGTTTTTTAATTTAAATTAAGCTGAAGAAATCTAGGAGTTTCAGACTTTCTAGGATTATAGCAGCAACCTACATTGGAATCACCTGAAACTTCCTACTAAGATTCACGTATAGTAAAAATAGATAAAATTAACTCTCACAACTTCTATAGTGTAACTGGGAGACTGAGACAACTATAAACTTCAATTTGCATGTGGTTAGGAAAAGCATACAAGACAAAGTTGTTGCCAGAACACCTAATATTGCATAAAACTCAGAAAAAAATTTCACAGAAAACTATGAAGTACAGAGGAGTGTCAGAGTACAGAAAAAAAATCAGTATAGGAGATTACCTTCAGAAGGAAAGAGTTCCACCCTAAGGAAACTGCTGAGAAAAATGTGTGAGGAATTAGTTCAGAGAACTCAACAATGGAGGAGTTGAATGGAACAGGTTTCTAAATGCATGGGACTGAAATCGGCAGTCCTAGGAAGGAACCAATTCTTGGGTAGAAAGAGAAACAACCTAAAAATTGGAGGTGTCCTTTTGAAAGCAGCATACAGTGATTTAAAAAGTAAGTAGACCTTTTAGAATATGATTGGAATGAAGAACCAGAGAAAGACTGGCCACAAAAAAATACCATGTAATATAACAACTCCCCTTAGTTGTAGCAACAGAAGAGGAAACCCTCAAACTGAGAAATCAGAAAAGCCATTTCAATCACCTTCCATAGAATCCCCTTTCTAAATAAAATATCAGAAATACCCAACATCTTTAAAAATAAAAAACAGAAAGCCAGAAGGTGCAAACCCTACAGGGATACTATAAGAAAACAGTAGATGATGAAATTCAAAATTGTGTTGCAAATAAAAGTACATGAGAGAAATGCTGACACAAAGTAAAAGAGAACTGAAACAAAAATAAAACATAGACATAAAAATGTAACATTCAAAAATACAGAAAACCATTATAAAGGAGAAATGCAAAAAAAATCAGAAGAATGGGTAAAATAGGAGGAAGATGTAAAGGAATATCGGATAGAACCAGAAAAACTTTTCAGAAAGGACAAAATCATCCCAGAAATTAAGATAAACTATTGACACGAAGATGAGTGAATATAACTATATAATAAAGGGACATAGATGATAGACATGAGAAAGGTCAAGAAAACTGCACAGATATAAGAAAAGAGACAAAAGGAATCTGAGAAAAATAAACAGGTATAGAAGAAAGGCAAAGTAAATCTAATAAACATGTAAATGAAAACCCTAAAGAAGAAAAAAATAGAGCAGAACTAATATTTCAAAACATAATTCAAAAGAATTCTCTTGAAATTCCAGAAGACTGAATCTACACATTGAATTGTCAACTTGGAGCATATCCTCGCATTAATTAAACACTAAAGATAAACTTCTCTGGGTTTCTGACAAAAGGACCAAGTTCTTTCAAAGGAAATCAAAGCAGGTTGGCATCTAACCTTTTAGCAGCAATATTTTATCAGAAAACAATATAGTGGGGTGCCTGGGTGGCTCAGTGGGTTAAAGCCTCTGCTTTCGGCTCAGGTCATGATCCCAGGGTCCTGGGATAGAGCCCCACATCGGGTTCTCTGCTCCGCGGAGAGCCTGCTTCCTCCTCTCTCTCCCTGCCTGCCTCTCTTGCCTACTTGTAATCTCTGTCTGTCAAATAAATAAATAAAATCTTAAAAAAAAAAGAAAACAATATAGCAACATCTATAAGATGTGCAAGGAAATAATGAGCTAATGATACAATATCTAGCCAAACTATCCTTCCAGGTTTAAGACTAGAAAAAAACTATTTTGAACATGCAGAATCTAAGGAAGTATTCTACTAGCGAGCTTTTCCTGAGAAATCTGCCAAAATGATAATTGGGAAAAATTTGGTATTGAACACTAAATATAATTAATGGTCTAAAACAATTACTAGCATAAGGGGTGAAGAATTGTGTTAGTATTAATTGCTTGGATGATGTAGAAATAACAACTTATGAAGAAAAGAGAGAGGAAAATTTAGATGATGGCTATAATGAAATACATTTTATATGCCAACTTGGCTGGGCCACAGTGCACAGACACTTGGTCAAACATTACTCTAGATGTTTCTGTGAAGGTGTTTTTTTGGATGAGATCAACATTTAAATCGATAGACTAAGAAAAGCAAATTATCCTCTACAATGAGGGTGGACCTCATCCAATTAGTTCAAAGTCTTAATAGTACAAAGACTAACCTCCCCTAAGCAAAAAGTTATTCTGCCAGCCTACTGCCTTTGGATGCAAATTGCAACTCTTCTGAGTCTCTAGCCTTCTGGCCTTCCCCATCATATTTTGGACTCACCAAGTCTCCACAACTGCATGAGCCAATTCCTTAAAATCTCTTTCTCTTTCTTTTCCATATCCTGTTGGTTCTGTTCCCTTGAAGAACCAAGACTAATAAGGAATGTAGATGACCATTTTACTACTTAAAAAAAAATAAGTATGTTTGAACATTTTAATAATAAAATATTTTTAAAATTTAAAGTTTTAAGGCACCTGCTCTCTTTATTAGTGAATTAACCCATCTTTTTCCCATTGATTTACAATGACAGCTTGGTTCATAAACCAAGTTTATGTATGTTTTCATTGTTCTCTCTTTTCCTAGGCTCTTTATTCTATCCTTTGATTTATGCATATACTCTGTTCCAATATTACACTGTCTTATGCAACCAAATTTGAAAATGAGCCCTGATATCTGGAAAGAGAAGCCTCTTCAGATTATCTTTCCTATTTTAATAAGCTTTTTGGTTATTTTTGGATATTTGCTCTTCAACATTGATTTTAATGTTTCATTTTCAAGTTTTGTATAAAACCTGTTGAAATTTTGATGTATTTTTAGTTCAATTTGGAAAGATCTGACATCTTTAAGATGTCCATTTTCAATCCTTGTGTATGTCCTGCATTGAATTTTTACAGTGCTTTATTTAATGCACTTTAATAAAATTTTATAATTTTCTTTATTACAAGTATGAACATGTTTTTGGTAGATTTATTTTGGATTACTTTTTATTTTGTTATTTTAAAAATGTCATCTTCTAAAAATGATATTTTCTGAATGATTTTTAAAAGTTATATAAAAATGTAACTAGATTGTGTATATTGATTTAACATCTAGGCAACTTATTAATCCCTCCTTTTAATTCTAACATTTTTTGGGTTTCTTTTGGGATTTTTACATCACTGGTTATAACTTTCGAAAATAATAACACCTTTATTTATAATTTTTATACTTATCTTCTGTCTTTCTTTTCCTGGCCAAGACCTTCAGTACCATCATAAAAAGAGTGGTGATACACTTAATGTATTCCTAATATAAAAGGCTTTGTTATTAAAAATATTATTATTATTTTTGTAGATGTTTTATAAATATACATTTTAAATTAAGAAGCTTTTTTTTCCCAATTCCTTGCTTACTCAGAGTTTCTATTATGAGTATATGTTGAATTTCATCAAAACTCTTTTCCTATGTCTTTTGAGCTTGCCAAGTATGTCTCTTCTAATACGTTAATATGTGAATTACATTAATCAATTTTTCTAATACTAAGCCAGTGTTAAGTTCTTGGATAAATCTAAATTGATCAAGATATATTTTCTTTTATATTATTTGATTTGGTTTGGAATATTTTGGTGAGGATTTTTGTATCTATATTCACCAAAGTCAACTGCCTATAATTTCCCTTTTTTGTATTTGGCTCTTCAATTTTGGATATCAGTAATAAAAATGTTGAGGCATTTTCCTCTTTTCCTAGTTTCTGGGAAAATTTTCTTAAGATTGGGATTATCTGTTCTTGAAATATTTGGTATATATATATATTTTTTTTTTTTAACTTGTCTGGGCCTGGTGTTTGCTTTGTGAAAACATTTCAATTCCTCACTCAGTTTTTTAGCATGGTTACAAATTCTAATTTTCTACCTATTCTTTAATTAGCTTAAACATTTACTTTTATTGATAGAAGGGATAGAGTATTTTGCCTGAGTACAAAACTAGGCAAAATGTAGTCTTAAGATTCAAGATACTGATTTTTCATGATGAGAGTAGCATTGGAAGGGAACATGGAGGGAATTCTGTAGTGTAGATAACATTCTCTTTTTTGATTTAGATGCTGGTTACAAAACTGATGCAATCTGTGGAAATTCACTGAGCTGTACACTTACAAGGTATACTTTTATGTTCACATATTATACTTAATTACACATTTAAGAACATTTAATTTGACAGGGTAGTCAAAGAGAAATAATTACCAAGTGAGATTGGCTTCAAGGTATGTAAGAATTATTAATTGATAAGATTTGTATTTCAACATCACTTTAGTAGACAAAATAAAAATGTTATTTTAATATATGCTAAAGGCACTAGTTAAAATTAAAGTGATTCCTAATAAAGTCAGAAGAGTAGAAGAATATTTCTTTAAAGTCTATAGAAGAACAGATTTATTTGAATACACAAAAATTAAAAATTCTTTTCATAATAAGTAAATTAAAGGACAAATGATAAATTGTGAAAAATACCTGCTGCTTTAATGTTAGATAAAGTATCAATATCATTATGATAACAGACCTTTTACAAGTCAAAATTAGTATAAGTAATTTATAAGAGAAAAAAATTAATATTTTTCATAGGTTTATTATTTGCATTTTTGCATTTATATTTTATATTGTTTTGGTCAAAAAATTAAAGTTAAAAATGGAACCTATTAAAATGCATCATGTTTGGAAAATACTATTCTTATGACTTTCTGTGGGAAGACAAATTGGCATAAAACTTTTTAAAGGGCAATTTGGTGACACATTGAATGTCCAAAAACTGATTTATTTCTGACTTAGCAATTCTATGAAGAAGCCTAAGTAAGAAATCATTAATGTTTAGAGACATCTGTCAATTACTTTGTTATATTATCTTTGTAACAGCAAATATTTGGGCTCTAACTATATGGCAACAACATGGGATTGATAAAGTCATTCAACTAAAATCATACATTGGGATAACTAGATAATAAGATTATGCTATTGATGAGTGCTGAGTGAGCTGAAGTAAGTTTTCTATGCAGTTGTTAAGTGAAAGAACAAGTTAGCAATTATATATGTATATGTATGCATTTACAAACACACACATATATAAGGATATAACCTATGCAATATATATATGGATATATACCCATATGCAAATATTCTTATCAGATTTTAACACTGGTGGTGTTCTCTGAGTGAGAGAATTATAGTCTATGACTTCTACTTCTCTATAATTTCTATATTCTCTATAATGAATATGTAGTTTTGTTTATAATGAGAAGAAACATGAAAGATATTACATACATGCTGTAAGATTATTTTAAAATTTACGGAAAATAACAAGGAGTGAAAGCTACATCTTATATTTTTGTACTGGACACAACAGTCACAGAGCTGGACAGAGATGTCCAGCATCTTTTGCTATCTGAAAGTTCACCTCACTTCCATATCTCAGTGAAGCAACACTGTTTCTTTTGCACATGAATAGGCACCAATTGAACTGGAAATGCACCTGATTCAAAGGTGCGCAATGCATGCTTGTGGGAATCTGTAACTTGTCAGGGTAAAAAGGGTTTTTCCTAATTTAGGAGCTGGTGTTTAGATATCCCAATTATTCTAGTTGTCTGTGGAATTTATATGGAATGTGGAAGATTAATGGCCCTTGTTTTCATGGTGAGAAAACAGACATACACTCAACAGGAAACATCGAGTCCTGCCCTGCAACCCCGCCCAACACCCCCCATCTCCCACCACCCCCACTCCTGCCTACACACACACACACACACACACACACACACACACACGAAAGTTACATGATATGGGAGGGTGAGAAGAAGAAGAGGTAGAGGAAGAGAAGATGCTTGAGTTAATCCCCAGCAGTGGCTTGTCCTGATAGTTTGCCAATTTTAATTTACACATATCCTCAAGGGAACCTATGTAAACCATCCACCCTTACAGCCAAAAACTGCCAAGTGTTTACCTGTAGTTATGGGAAGGAAGGTTGATTGATATAGTCACTCCCTGGATACTACATTTACTCAACTAGTATTTAGGCACATGTTACTAAGAGCCACTGGAGTGCAGAACAGAGGAGGAGATTGTTTTTGAGACTTTTTGATTTATACTCTCTACTCTGTATGGGTGTGTGGATTTGGGGCACATAACTATTTCACTCAAGTGGAAGTTATATTTTGAGGTGTAGAAAACAAGGGAATTGGAGCTTCTATAAGTGCCTCATTCTGTGTTTTTTACCTCTTCCAAATAAACAAGCTAAGATTAGAAGAAACCCTGAAAAAATACACACTGAATACAATAAATAGATTATGAGGGTGCTAAACAAAAATGTATTAATGTTACTAGAAAATTTCCTTAATACTTGAAGGCAGGCAAAAGAGATTTCTGAAGGCGCTTTGAGGGCAGTGCCAGCTGGAGTTTTTAGAGGTTGGATTTTTTTTTTTTTTTTACAGCTCTGTGGGGCTGAGGTTAACCTGTAGATTTTTCTCTGGTAGAGATGCAAATAATTTCTTTCCTGTAGAAGAGACAACCCCGAAAGATATGGCTCACTGCTCTGTAAGAACTAAACCAGTTTTGTTTCTAATCCAGCTATTTTAACCTAACAGTTCTATATTTAATTGCACATGTAAGCAGTTCCTCAAATGCTCTTTGACCTGGTCATAACATTTTACTGGTTCTCTCACTAATTAATGAAATTGAATAAAATTTTTGACGTGTTTATTTCACAGTTGCCTGAAAATCTTGAGTTTACCTTTTTTTTTTTTTTTTAATTGTACTTTAACAATGCTCTTCTCCATAAATCCTCTATTTCTTTTGGGGAAAATATTCAGTACAGTACAAGCTAACTGTCATAATTCCAGAATTCTTCCTTAATCCCAGACTTACCAATTTCTTCCTTACTATGTCTTTTATATTTAAATAGAAATATTTCATATAGGTTTTTGGTTTTGTTGAATTTTATTTAATTGTTATATATACTTTTCTATCCCCATCAGATTTTGCTTGGTATAGAGCAGCCGGTTCTTCTGAGTTTCTTTTCACAATGCTTTAAAAACAGTAGGTGGTAAATAAATGCTTCTTGATACAAGCACTTAAGAGCCAATGCTTACCCCCTCAAAATATCTTTAAAAAATTTGTTTAATCTGCACATCACTCTGTATCATCTCCTTTCAGTCAGCTATAGTGATAAGGAATTCCACTGAGTTTTTCTCATTCCTTTACTTAAAATTCCCACATTAACAGATGAGGACATCTTTTATATCCTCACTTATTCCTTTTTACTGTTGACAAATATTTATTGAGAACTGCCTCTGTGTTGTGTGCTGATTTGGGATTTGAATATGTACATGAATTTAGGAAGTCATATAATAACTAGGAGTTACTTGCTAAACTTCCAATTTCTATTCTATTATTTTTCAAGAATCAGGATGAAGAGAATGGAATAAAAACATCCTCCTCTTTGAATAGTTTCCTTGAAAAACTTACAAATTCCTTCTAGTTAATTTTTCTATTTCATAGATTCAATGATGATTTATGCCTTATGATTTCTCACTCCAACTCTGATTTAATAATAAACTTCACAATTCTTTTACTTAAGGTAAACAACCTTGGTTAATAATCATTGCCATTTTTCAAAGGACCTGCCTCTACCAGTATTAATCTTTGCTTTTCCTAAGTTAAATAAGCCAAAATCAAAACAAAAAACCAATTTGTATTAGCATTTTTAAAAAGCAGCAACAGCTAAAGCAAGAAGAAAACTGGGGGTGAGACCTTGAGGAGCAATGTTTTAGTTTACATTATTATTTTGCTGTAAGCAATGGAATTGGTCATTCACCATAGATAAAACAGAGTGTGGAAAAAAGAGAAAAGAAGTGGAAGTTAAATAAAATCATCCAATATTATAGTTGACACACCAAGCACTCCCTTTAGTCTACACACTAACAAAGGAGTAGTCATATAAATTGACACGACATGGTGAGTCATGTACCAAAAAGTCAATTAACGTGTCTGAGTTCATACGGCAGATTAAACTGCCTACATACAGCCACTGACTCAAAGATTTGGGGCAGAAATGTCTTCACCAACCACCTAGGAGAAGGTAAAAATTATTTTCGAAGTTAAGCAAACATTGTGGGTGGATCCATCAACATGCCAAAAATATTGAAGTTGGTAGTCCTACTTCCATTAGGTTTGTAGGATTTCTGGGGCTAGCTGGGGGGAGGGAGCAAGACTAGAGAATATTGCTGGAGTAAAATGATTGGGACTTTGGAAATGAAATCCAGAAAGGAAAAGCAGAATATCACCAAGTACTGAAAGAGTACTTTTTCTGGTAATTAATCCAGAAGTTTTTCTCTTCCTGCTAAAATCTTCAGTGGTTTACAAAACAATTCTCACTGCTGCCCAAGATACAGAACAGCTGTGGCAAGCAATTTTACATAGCTGACATTGGTGGAATATCAGCATTCTATGCAGATAGGGTGACGTATAGGATACGAAGTGAGTTGAGTTTTCAAAATATAGTTTAATTAGCTTAATTAAGCTATTCTTTTTGAAGTCTGAACTTTGAGCAAATACAGTATCAGTTCTGGTCTGACAGAGTCAGTCACCATTGTTCCAGTCTTGTGTGTAATGACCAGAGGGAAGAACACAGGATAGTCATGATGAAAAAAAAAGAGATGACAAAGTATGTGGCTCCAGGATAGAGGGAGAGTCTATTATCTAATCACATTTAATCCTCCTAATAAATCTTTGAAACAGGTATTATCATGCCCATTTCCCAGGCTAGGAAATTGAGGCTCAAAGAGATTAAAATATTCATTCAAAACTTAAGGACTATTACTTTTTTTTTTTCACAGCTGAATCCCACTTTGCTACTCCTAGCTAAGCATTTCATCACTTCTCTTGAATCTTAAACCTGAGCAAGACCTAATGTTTTTCAGCGGTTTTATACTTAACACTATACAAAGTGCTTGACAGACTATTAATTTCCTTCACATCTATTCATCAGTTTTTCCTCATAAAATGAATATAGATGCTTAGCCCAAGAGAATACATAGGATCAGTACCAGTGTTTTTAATTTAATGAAGCTAGATTTTTCAGAAAAAAAGGTTTTGGGCATATTAACAACCACTAAAGACTTTGTTATATGTTTCATTTTTAAAATATTTTAGTTATATCATAGACATGAATTTAGTTGCTCCCACAAATTTATCACTCAAGTGTCTCTTCTGATTTCTAGGAACATCTTATCATGTTTTCTAGAAAGAAAGAATTTACTATAATTGATATTGGTAAGATCAATTTAGCTATACACTGGGAGTGACACATTTACCAATTTCACTATCTTCTACCATTCTAATTTCTTCTTGTACCTTCTTGTAGAACTGATCAGCAAAAAAACAAAAAAGTCTATTCATAGTAAATACTGTGAGTTTTCTCCAAACACAAAATCATTTGAATATAACAAGACAGTAGTGGAAATGAATTAGTGTTTCTTAATTTTGGGGGGGCTTAAGGAAGAGATGGAATCTTATGGAGGAGATATTTTCTTTCCTCATGTGCAAGGGCACATGGCTCTGCTCATCTGAGCTCTGAGAAGACAAGTAATCAGTAGTCAATTTCTCTTTATTGACATACTTTCTGCTGATTATCAAAGCAATCCTCAAATGGAAGCAAGAATTAGGATGTATCAATTTCATATTAAGGAACATGAACACACAGAAACACTCATCCAGCATGCCAACCAAATGCCTGGAACTTGAAACCTCTAGGCACTATTTTCCTGGATACAGCTCCTGCTGCTTTTTCCTACTTGTTAATTCTGAAGAACTGCAAGAAATAAAGATGCCAATCACAGGGTAAATGCCCTTTGAGATACCATCTCCTTTGAGGCTTTACTTACTAGCAAGTGTTTCTGATGAAGGTTGCTACATTTTCTGATGGGTTCTGGGTTAGCTACTAGTAAAAGATAAGTACTAGTCAGAATAAACTTTAATACAGCTAATTTCTGAAAGCTCTGTGGGCTGTGTATGTCTGTGTGTGGAGGCTAAGGGAGGAGGTCGGTAATTCCCTTAGCCAAGTTGTTCAGTTGTCACATATGGGAGTTTCCAGAATCTTAAAAGCAGTGATTACACCCTATATGTAAACTGTATTTTAAATAGGTTAAGACACCATCCATGAAAGGAAATGGAAGAAAATATCCATATTCTTTCTATCTCAGTTAAAAATGCAAAATATTCAGAAGCCCAGGAACTTCCCACTTGATACACTCTTGCCTAGAATGCAAGCCCTGGATTATATCTTTCTCCTCCAAACAATATTCTAAGTAGGTGTCCATTCTTGAAAATGGCTCACTGAAAGGGTAGCAGACATGTTTCTATTTTGTATAGTCCTTTTGTCCTTCCAGATGATTTATGATCTATGATGATTGATGATCTAAGTTCCAAAGCTAAAAATAGTATATTTATGAAGGATTTTTATGTAATCTGGTTTTTCACATGTCAAAGGGTAGGGGTGCAAACATTCTCAGAAGAAAATCTCTGTTGAAATGGATTCTCTCCATTGGCTCCCTATAGGATGGCCTGAAGAATGTAAGGGCATCTCTTAATCCACTATAACATTGTCAGTCTAGCACAGGGAAGAAGTCTTATAAATAAAAGCCAAACAAATGCAGCTGCTATACAGACACCAATAGTATAAAGCAGTTGTTAAGAGTTTGAACTTGGACATCCAGCAAAATCTGGGCTACCATTTACTAATTAGTTGTGCAACACTAAGCAATTAATTTAGCTTCTCTAAATCTCAGTATCCCCACATGTATAGATGGTATCATGTATTGCATGGGATTTGGGAAAGATAAAATAAATAAACAAGTATCTCTACTAGCATATAATAGTCTAGCATATAATAACATTAGCTAGATTGTTGTTGTTGTTACCAGCATGACTGTATTAAAATTAGGAGATTGAATCTAATGGCCCACAATATTGGTCACTCTTATTATAGATAAATACATGTGGTCTTTGTGTGCATTGTACAACACTGACATTCTGATTCTCTAAGTGATTTGTTTAGCTACAATCACCATTGATTCCAGTATTATATATGTTCTTATCTGGTTTCAACTGAGTATGTAATTAGAATGTTTTATAAATTATCTTGTGCCTCTACTGATTCCTGTTTTTAATAGCATGGATCATTGCTTGGAGGACACAACATCTGTATGAAACACTGAACTTCACGGTTCATGAAGAACGATGAACATAGTTATTTCATACTATTTTTTAAATTTAAAACTCTTACATATCATATTAGCACTTTGTGAAAGTCCAGCCAACTAACTTACAAATCCCTGTGAAATAAAGAGAACAAATTGCCATCTCTATAGGGAAAATAAGTATAGTGTGGGTCAGTGTGCTTGTCCACAAAATAAGAACTGGAAACAGAATCAGCAGTGGTTGTTAAGGCCCCAGACTAGGTTCAGTTTTCCACACAATAAAACAATGACCACCCAATTTTTTCTTCCAGGATCTCTTTCTGCATTCTAATTAGATCCAGTGAAGCAACTTTCACTAAGCATTCAGCTTCTCTTTTTCTGTTCTTTCCACAAACTCCCAGGAACTAGAGTTTTGTTTCTTTCTCAAAATTCTTCAGCTGTTATTCTTTTGAGGCATTTCTCCTTAAGCCTTCCCTACCCTTTGACCTAGTAAATTAGTAAAAACTCCAGGAGGGAGATGGGAAAGGAATAGTAAGAAAAGACATGAATTGGCCGGGACACATCAGAGAAAAGATAGTCACAAGTCAGGATAATAAGAGATAAAGGGTAAATGTAGGTATCATGCACTTAATTATAATAACATGATTCAAACTTCAAAAGGTTGAAAGAAAACCACAGTAAAAAGTCTATATCCTGTCTCTGTCTAGCCACCTAGATTTTTTTTTGTCCAGAAGCAAAGTGATTCGTTTCTTATATACCTATATATTCTTCCACATATGTATCTTTCTCTATATCAATATTCACTTTATTCACAAATGGTAACATACTGTATACTCTGCACTACACTTTGTTTCTTTCATTTAAAATACATAACTCAGAGATTATGCCATATTAATACCTAAAAATCTCCCTAATTCTCTGTACAGTGGCCGTGATGTCTATTTAAACAGTCTCTACATATTGATATTCTATTTAAACAGTCTCTACGTATTGATATTCAGCTTTTTGCCATTACTAACAACACTGCATTGAACAACCTTGAACACATCTCTTTGCACATATGTGAGTATGCATGACTCAGTGTTCATTTCTGGAAAGAGAAACACTATATTTTAGCAAGGCAGGGATTTAACACAGTGAGTTTTGTACTTACAAATTATTAGAGGGTTGTTGGCACAGCGGGAACAATGAGCTCTTAGGATGATCCTTGAGGAGTATCTTAGAATTGACAGGCCATGGGGACTATTCTACAACCTCTCCAGCTATTCCTGCAATATTGAGTTCCAAAACATATCTCATAGCTATGATTCAGGGGTCAGGAAGCCAAAATCAAGAAAAAGTTGCCACTACTGAAACTGCCTTTTCTTAAAATAGTAGAAAGATACAAAATCTAGCTTTGTGTGCATTTCTGCCTTCTAAATCTACTTGATTACATATAATTGATGGAACCTAATTTACTTTTAGAACCCTGACCCATAGGAGTCTGGGCAATAATGATTTTGGTTTTCTAGACTCTGCAGCAATATAAGAAGGCACTCTAGAAAAAGGTAGGAATCAAGGGTGTGTGAGTCATTCCAAGACAGAATACAGCTGTCACTTTAATTGATGATGTTGTTCTAAAGAATTCAGAAAAATCTGATACAGAAACACTGAAAGTAATATTACTTATTGATATGAATGGTCTTTGTTGACATTTTTGACTACTGGGGGTCAGAGCAACACCCATCTCCACTGCTCCCCAGCAACTTCCCCAACACAATCCCTTTACCCAAAGAAGATGGTCCCAAAGAAGCAGATAGAATTTCCTCTAGTTTCCCCAGGGGAGCTCACACACACACACACACACACACACACACACACACACAGCTGAAGCCATGGTGATTCACACAAGAAAGCAACAGTGGGATTCAAGTGTGATATCAACGCTGCTGGATGAAAACATGGACAGAAAGGGAGAAAGCGATACCAAGATGCTAACTACTTGATAAAATGTTTGGTTCTTGGAAGTAATCATGTTAAAGGGAGATTCTTATAAAAGTTGTCAAGAGTCACTATAATGGGCAGAAGTGAAGACATAGTGTAAGCAAAAGGGCATGATGAGCCATTGTTTGGAATATAAGGTAATGGCCCATGATGTTCATAAGCAATTAAAATATAGAAGTAAAGCATAGTGACTGCTGTTATGCATTTGTAGAAATGAATAACTGCATGATTATTGCTGCTATTAAACTAGAATGATTAAATTAGGAGCATGCACTTATTCACTGCTTGCACACAGAAGACAACAAAGCATGGTATGAGCAGGAGCACTAAGGAGGAACTCCTAGAGAGAATATATTAAATTCTCCTTAAAGGAAACTTTAGGTACCAATACTACAACTTTGATGGAGAACCATCATTTCTTGGAGAACTGTGGTCTTATTTTTCTGAGAATTTTTTAGAAGGGACAAGTACTAATGCCTGGGCTAGGTTTTATCTAAGGCTGGCAAATCCATTCTTTCATTTCTCAGGCCAAAATACATCATGTCATCTTTGACTTAGAGTTTGCTTTCTCTAAAAAACCAAAAAAACAAAATCTTAAAAAATAATAATTATTGAAATATGTGCATATCATAAAACCTATCATCTTAATCACTTCTAAGTGTGAAGGTCAGTGGTGTTAAGTACATTCACACTTTTGTGCAAAGAATCTCCCCCACTCCCAGCCATGGCAACCACCATTCCAGTTTCTGTCTTTGTGTATTTGACTGCTATAAGTGCCTCATATAATTGGAATCAATTATACAAACTGTATAATAATGTCTTTTTATGGCTGCCTGATTTTATTTAGTGTAAGGTTCATCCATGTTGTAGAATATGCTAGTATTTCCTTCCTTTTTAAGGCTGCTTGTTTGCTTCCTTTGGACTCACTTTTCTCTCTCCCAATCTACATTTAGTTATTTTGAAATCCTCTGAATGTACCTTAAAAATTAATGTAGAGCCAGCCACTTCTCACTATTGTCACTGCTACCACGTGGTCCCAGCAGCTGTCATTTCTCCCCTGGATTTCCGCAAATGTTCCTCTGCTTCTTCCCTTGCTTTTTTCAACTAGGCACCTACAGCAATCTTCTTTAAAAAATCAGGTCACTTCTTTGTTCAAAATTCTTTAATATCTCCTCATTTTGCTTAGAAAATAAACCAAAATCCATGCCTTAGCCTATAAGGCCTGGGAAGCCTGCTAGCTCACCATCACCATCTTTGCCCTCTTCCTGCTCTTTGTCCCACCCACCCCTCTATCCACATCATACTCACTTCCTTGTTCCCGAAACAGACAGGCAAGATCTAACAGCAATGCCCTTGCACTAGTGTTTCTCTTGCTAGTTATCTCTGTATGATAACTCTATTATTTCCTCTAAGCATTTGGCAAATATAAGCTTAAAAAAAACTAACGTCATCACCTTATTGAAAGTACAGCTCCCCCACTACACAAACTCCCCTATCCCCTTCACCACACCTTTTTTCCTCTGACAATTATCAGCTTTCAAATTGCTACATAACCTACTTATTTATTGTTTTAATAGTTTATTATCTGTATCCCCTTGCCAGATATGTACCTTTACCTGTTTTGTTCATCAATGTATCCCAAACACTGAGAGCCATGCTTGGCACACAGCAGGTGTTTAATAAACGAATGACTGTTTTTACTGGGAAGATCATGTCTTCATTCTGAGACCAGGTTGGGCAGATGCTCTAATAGTTCATACAAGGCTGTGATACTATGTGAGTAAAGAGGGAATCAACCAAATGGTCCCTATTTCTAGTCCCTCTTCCAGCCACAGTTTCACACCATTAGTGCTTGCTTGCTTTTCAGAGTTAACTGAAAAGGAATTTGGTGCAACTTAGGGGTTGGAGTCTAATGCTCTCCAAATTCCATCCCTATTATCTACTGACTATATGGTTTGGTGGAAGTTAGACTTTTCATATCTTGGTTTCTTCATCTATGAAATGGGAATACCATGAGTTGGGTATTCCTCATACATTATGAGAATTAAATGAGATAATATATGTAAAATGCTGAGCACTTTGTGAGTATAATTTAGAAAGCACTTAAAGATAATGAATTTAGGATGTTGTGCATTCCCCTATAATCTCACTTATGATTTTAATTTACTTAATAAAATTCTCTTTATGTAAGTAGTATATAGATAAACCATCTAAGCTCAGATCTGAATTAGCAAGAACTCTGAAATACTAATATATGAATTATTTTACTATTTGTGAATTCTCAGAAGTTAAATCCATATTCATATTCAAGTGAAAGTAAAAAAAAGTATATATGATCAAATATAAGAGAATTTTGATTATCTATTTAGCTGGTGTAAAGGCTGTATAGTGCTGATCATCAAGATACAACTCATACCTCCAACTCAATGGCATTTTCTCAAAAAAATATTACAAATAGATAATGAGCTTTTCCTAGGTTCACCTTTCAAACAAATTATTTGACACTTCTTTTCTATCGTTAACAAAGTTTGTTGTTTTTTTTTTTCCCCTTGGGTAGGCCATCTGGGTTATACCAGTTTAACTTTTTAAATTTGGTATTTCCAATTAGCTTCAATTTGTCAGTTACATACCTGAATTAAGCACTTATACTATTAATATTAATTACCTTTGGGAACAAGTATTTGCATAACTGATTAGTAACTCTTAATATTGTGGTAATTTCTTCAAGAACATCCTTTTATTAAATGTGGAGGCTGAAACCACTTGGAGTATTTTTTTTCCTTATATAAATCTAGTTTTCAATTTCTGAACCCATTACCCTAATGTTCAGTGCTATTTCCCATTTTGAAAACTCATTTTATGTGTGGATATTTGAAATGATCAGAGATATTACCAAGAAAATGACCAATAACCCATAAAGCTATTCAACTCATTACTAGTACAATTTATCTATTGCTGGAAAAGTTTCATTTTAGATTAGTTTGGAAGAGAATATGAGTGTATATGTAGCAGTTCCCTGAGTGCAAGGACTTATTGTCCTCTCCATAATTTATTTAGAGTTCCTGCACTAGTTGTTAAATAAGTGTGAAATTAAGACCATTGTGTTTAAAAATGTAGTACAGAAATCTGAACTTTCAATGGAATCAGATAAGAAACCTGAGAAACGTGCCCAAAAGCAGTCTTTATTATATTCTCCCTACTTGCATAAGAAAGTTGTTCACCTCCAAGTAAGACACTTCCATCTATGTCTTCACCAACATGTGGAACAGCATAGAAAAAGACCCAAGAAAAGCTTTCTGCAAAGAGGCTTCCCCAAACAGAATACATTAAATCTTTCTACCAAGACTGAATGAATTAAACCCAAACCAAGGACTGAAATTTCATCAACCCAGGGTGATTCTATCACCCTGATAAGTGAATCAGTTACAGGAGATCTTGGTCAAACTCTTCTACATACAACATCTTTTTCAAACTTGCTAAACAAAAGCAAAAGAGGCAGATGGCAGTGTGGCATTCTGTGACCTTCTGTTGGCTAGAAAGGAAGGCCCCATCTCTTAATCTTATCTGAAGAAAGGTTCAGATAATCACTGAAACAGATTTCAGGTACGCTTTGGAGTATATTTTCTTTTCACTTCTGCCAATAAGCGGCATGATGGTACAGCCCATTTTTCTTTGGCTTTCAGTGGGATTAAAAGCTCTCCTTGAATGTTTCAAAATTTGCAAGAAGTGCTTTAGAATAGCTAGTAAGATATATAAGACTGTAGTAAAGCTTAGTTAGTTGTCTTTTATAAACACTTTGATCTTTGGATCAAAGAACAGGAAATATTTTTAGTTGCTGAAATAGAATATATGTTCATATTTTGATTTTTTTTAAAGATTTTATTTATTTATTTGACAGACAGAGATTACAAGTAGGCAGAGGCAGGCAGAGAGAGAGGAGGAACAGGCTCCCCGCTGAGCAGAGAGCCCAATGCGGGGTTCGATCCCAGGACTCTGGGATCATGACCTGAGCCAAAGGCAGAGGCTTTAACCCACTGAGCCACCTAGGCGCCCCGGATTTTCTTTATTTTTATTTTAGTAGATAATTACCCATTGTGGTAAATAAAGGGAAAACAAAAAATAAATGTGAGGTGTTCCCTTCTAGAAAGCAAGTGATGAGGATGGGATCAGTTTCTAGAAATGAATAAGGTGAAGTGGGAATATCAAGCCTTTAAGACATGTAAGCTGTAGGCTATGATAATTATTATTGCTAACTGTGAATTCAAAGGGCCCATGCAAATAGGATATGGCTCTAGATTATGGAAGAAGTGTTACAGGATGATAAAAACTCAACTCGTGATCCCCACAAAAAAGGATATGAAAGAGCTCTATCTCCAGGGAAGTTTCACAGTGCTACATAGGAAGTAGCAGTGCATCCAAATGTCTCCTAATTGTTGCCCCAAGCAGTTAATTCTTCTCCCTGAAAAAACTGGTAGAAAATAATCTTTTCCCTCACAGTAGTATAGATTGAATAATACGGGAGAAAAGACACAAGAAATAGAATTACCAGTTCACGGTAGAGAGAGACATAAAAGCACAACACCATGGTAGAAATGAAGGGAAAAAGCATTTCCTAGTATAGGTTGCAGGTTTGCTTGGAAGAAGGGGCACAATGTAAAGGTTAAGAGCAACGCCTTTAAGGTCAGTCAGACTTGCATTCACATTCCAACTTGTGGATTTAGGCAGGAACCCTAAGCCTCCATTTCCTTTGCTATATGTTGGAAATAATAAAAAGACAACAAATGAACTCATAAAGGTCCTATGAGAGTTAAGCTGGATAATGCATGTAGCATGCTTAATGTAAGGTTGTACATACAAGTGCTCTAGAGTTTGGGGCTGTTCTTATTTGCCATAATGAATCACTAATAAGGGCTGTAGTTAAAATAAAATTTTAGCAAGTACATGTGCAGTATCCAAAAGCAAAAGCCTTTATATCAGGAAACAATACTGAAGTATGGGCCACTAAGAGAAAAGATATGAGTGGTAAACAAAAGAGTCATCAGATTTAGGAGGAGAAACAGCATGGACTGAACTAGAGATAGGATTAAAGGTTTTCACAGTTTCCCTAAAAAATAATATAAGTTTTGTCCTTCATTATCTAGATTTACAACAAGTTAACTGCAGAGTGTCCCACAGATGGTTCTTATTCTAAAGCATGTGTTTATTTGCTTTCAGTCCTTATTTTCATCTGCCTTGAATTAATAAACTTCTCCAGGTTTGGAAGATACATTCTGGTTAGTTTCCACATACTTGCTGCAGTCTAGATTTTGGTGCCCAGAGAGAGGAAGAGCTAAAAAGTAACACTCTTTTATAGGAATTTTGCCTTAACAAGCTTTATTCTATCTGTGTTAGTGTTATATACACACATCTGAATGTATTGCTCTTAAAATGCTATGTTCTTAAGTATGACTAAAAATAACATTTCAAACTTCTTGTGAACCTTTCACTCAATATCATGTATCTCCAAGGAAACAAAAGAAAAAAAAAATCTCTCTGTTCAGTTCTCATTATCTTTCTGACCAGAGGAATTAGAGAAAGAAGCACTGGATTTATTTCTCTCTGATTACTTACTTTTTGGCTATGGACCCCATTTTAAGGGAGGCAATGTTCTTGGATGAGATAGGTTTGGCTGGGAAAGCAGAAGCCACTCAAGATATAGTTAGTGGAAGGAAAATTAAGATAAAGAATTTGAGTTAGATAACTGTTGGAAGAGCTGCAAAAGCAAAGTCAGAAAAGGCCCTCTCAGGAAATCTGGAAGTATAGGATTTCATGGAAGCCCCCAAGAATGATTCTAGTAGCCAGCAGAGGTGAAATAGAAGAGAGAAATATCAGTAATACAAGTGACCAGACTTCATCTATTTTCCTCTCCAGACCTTATCCTTATCTCCCCTTCCTTTTTTTCTGCCCCAGGATGGACTGCATTGGTGGTCCTCCTTGTCCTCTAGCTTCTAGTAGGTACTGGCCAATGAAGAGTACCAACAGATCAGAGGTAGGGAGAAGAGGTAGGTTAGAATTATTCTCTTGCCTCCCTTCTTTAAAGGTTACTTCAAGAAGTCTGTGTCCCTTGACTGCTGCAAGTGCTTTCTCCCAACATACTCCTTCCAGGTTGTGGTAACTGTTCCCTCTTCTCATTCTTTCAGGCTGAGGGATGGTAAGAGCTCTTATTAACCCCAGGATCCTGCACTATCCCTTATAATTCCACTATATCTTGCAATATCTTTGTAAATACTCCTTTAGTTAATAAACAATCCTTGAGTTCTTTTTTTT
The DNA here is from genome assembly GCA_004024625.1 of Mellivora capensis. Lineage (NCBI taxonomy): Eukaryota > Metazoa > Chordata > Mammalia > Carnivora > Mustelidae > Mellivora > Mellivora capensis. The sequence continues at coordinate 35,091 of PISX010009337.1, forward strand.
TTAAGTTTCTAATTAATTTATTTATTTGACAGACAGAGATCACAAGTAGGCAGAGAGGCAGGCAGAGGTAGAGAGGAGGAAGCAGACTCCCCACTAAGCAGAGAGCCCGATTCGGGGCTCGATCCCAGGACCCTGGGATCATGACCTGAGCCGAAGGCAGAGGTTTTAACCCACTGAGCCACCCAGGCACCCCTCCTTGAGTTATTCTACCACAAGTATGCCAACTGTTTCCTGCTGGGAACTTGACTGATATAATCCATACTATAAGTGTCCTCAAGAAATGTACCTTAAAGATGGGTGTCAGGAATTGGGTGGTTTGCATTTGAAGGAGTTCAGTGATAACCTTCTTGCTAGATAAAAGGGACTTACTTGGGTAATCCGTGACATGTGGTAGAATCACCCTTCTTCACATTATCATGCTTGATAGCATAATATAAGGTGGAATTACCCATTTTTCTCTTTGGGCCTCAGAAAGCATAAACGGAAATAAGAGTCATAAGCATATAATTAAGAACACAGGATTGGAAGGCTCCACGGCAGCTTTGAGTGTTTTCTTCCTCTTCTGAGGTTGCATATCTGGAAGTGTAACTTCAGAGTTGCAGCCGGAAATTAAACACTCAGTCTCCCCAGATCTCTCATCCTAAATAGGGACACTGGTGGAAAGAAGTGGGACCTTGAGATCTGGGTTGAAGACCTTAGGGAAAATGTGGGCTGAGACTGAGATCTGTAATCTCCATCTTCCTCTACAATTCCCTGGCTTGTTGGGTGAAAGGCTTTCTCTCTCCATCAGCTCTTCTCTGACTTAACGTTAATACTTCAGAGGCAATCGCCTCAGGAGCTAATACTGATTCTCCCCCAGGCCCTCGCTGACTATTGCTTACTGTCTTTGATTTGCCTTAATAATTAAATACCAGCAAATCCCTAGGAAGTAAAAATTCATAATGACTGTTAAGTAAAATATTTTGAAATATGTGATAAAAAATAAAATTAAGATTAAAATGTTAAAAAAAAAGTTTCTAAGATGTCTTTTACAACTATACTGTTTTGGGGTTTTCCAAAATGGTCATTTGGTAGCACAAGGTTTCCTCCTTCACCCTACAAAATAAAGGACTATAAGAATAATTGGGTTTGTCTAAAAATCCTGTAAATTTTAATTAATTAAAAACTGTTTTGAAAGCTTTTGTCTACTAAACTTAATCTATATTTAAAAAAAAACCTGCTGACTATAAAAGGTGGACAACCTCTGCCCAAAATGACAAACTACTGACCACAAAAGCAGACAACTTCTGCTCAAAAAAACGGAATAATTTCTGATTTTTCAGCACTTCTTCCTTTTACCACTAATCTTGCCTATTGTTGTTTTTGTCATTCTCTATTTACTAACTAAAAGTTCTCAATATAATTGTCATCTACATCCTATTACTTTTGATTCTTTTCTTATGCCAATTAAGAAAAAACAAGACTCACAGATGGTGTCTTTTTCTCACACTGTAGTTACTGCTCTGATTTAACTGACTACTGATGAAATTTCATAACCATTCTTTTAAACACTTCAGAAGTAGATTCACTTTCATAGGTACCTCTTGGTACTTACATTTACTTCATATATCACAAACTCCAGTCCAAGAAAAATTAGACTTTGACTTCATGTCAACAAATGTTTCTGATAAGGCTATTACCATCCTATTAATAAAATCTTGTTCATCAGGAATGAAAGCTAATTTAGAGTCATTCCTGTAGTCAGTTTATTCTCTTGAGAGATACTATAAATTGTTTTCAGAAACTCTTTAAGTGTACTCAAGGAATCTGCCCATCTTGAGGCACAGAAATTGACTTACTTTTTGCATTAGATGATATTATTAATCCCAATACAGTCTGTGTCCCACTATATTACTAATTTTTATATGGACATCAAGCTTACTTCCACCCGTCACACACTAACTTACCCTGTGTATTCCAGATAACTATTCAAGATTTTCAGATGTTTATAATTGGCAACCTCCAATGGATTACGTTTCCCTGGAAGAAATACTCAGAAGCCTCTCAGAAGAGGCAAACACAGGCTACTGAGGAAAACTCCCAGGAGAAATTACAGACTCTCTTTTTATGCATACTACAAGAATAACACAATTGGAAAAAATTCTGACCCTGGAAGACAAAATAAATGAATAAATTCTGTCTAGAAGCCCCCCAAAATCATTTTAAATTTAAATCTATTACTCAACATTATCATGGTTAATCACATAGGCCTTAATATGTATTTAGCTAGCCAAAGGAAAAAAAATTCTCTAGTAAATATTTCTTGTTGCTCCTATGAGGCTATAAGTCAAGCAGAACAGTGCATTCCTAGTCTAAAGAAAAACAAAAGCTATTTGGTTCTCTAAGACTCAGATGGAAATATTTTAGTTGCCTGGGCTTTATAATTTTGTCCCTGATTTTTAGATTTTTTTTTCTTTACAATGTGCAATATTGGATTTAGCTATTTTTAGAGGGAAAAAGATTAACTATATTGTAACTGAAGCTAGTGGAGTAAGCCATAACAAATCTAATTGTTTCAAGAAATAAGAATACATCATGAAGACACTTTAGTTTGATGTGGCAAAGATAGAAACTAGATTGTAATGGTTTGAAGAGTCACTGGGAGTTAGAAAGTGGTAAGCAAAAGCCTAGACCACTTCTTCAAAAAGTGCTATTTTGAAGGAATGTGAGAGAGAGAAATCTAGAGATGTGAGTTGTGGAGATGGGAATGCCATCTCATGACCAGTTGAGGGTTAGCCATACATAGGAGTGATGATGTAGGCAGGTTGTGGGCAAGATAAATGGAGCAGGAAGTAGGTATTGTAGGACATCACTGTTTTGTTTGTGAGTTAGGAATTGAGATTATCTGGTGAGACTGAAGGTTAAAGTAAAAGGATAGAAGATGCAAAGAGTAAATGGAAAACAGAGTTTGAGGGGAATGAAAGAGATAAATGCGGGCACACAGAAGATTTTTCTGAGGAGCCTCAAGCATTGTCTTCTGTGGGAAACTGAAATTTTAAGGGAACCAATGTGCAGAATTATGTAATTCTCTTTAGTAGGACTCAGAAACAGCTATTGTTTAGGAAAAGAAAAAGTGTGCTGGTGGATTGATGGAGCTGAGATTACTTTTTATATGGGTGTAGTGAAATGACAAGGAACAGAGGAAGTCATCAATTAAACAAGAATGCACTTAAAGAGATGGGCCATAGGATCTGAGGTGTCAAAGGCACAGACGGCTTGATGACTCATTTAGGGAGCTGTGTGCTATCTCTGAGGCCTCCAGCAAAATTTCCAGTGAGTAAAAGAACGAAGTCGTAAAGTGAAGCAGAATCAAAATGTATACAGACATTGAAAAACCTGAAGAATTTTAAATCCACTATAAAAGGCAACACTGCAAACAGGAAGGGAAGAAGAAAGCAAAGGAAGAGTTGATGGGAAGTGACATTTCAATTAAGGGAAAGAAGTATTAAGCTACATGGTAAATTTTGTTTTATGAAACACTGAAACTTATTTTTAAAAAACCTGAAGAGGGACACCTGGGTGGCTCAGTCCATTAAGCGGCTGCCTTCGGCTCAGATCAGGATCCTAGGATCCTGGGATCATGCTCAGTGGGGAGCCTGCTTATCTCTCTGCCTTCTCTGCCTTTGTGTTCTCTGCCTACTTGTGCTCCCTCTCACTCTCTCTCTCTGACAAATAAATAAATAAAATCTTAAAAAAACAACCAAACCTGAGTTCTAAGTTGTTTTGCTAATATTATTAAGTATCTTGCCCACATATTGTGATTTTAGAAAGTTAAGTAATTTCCCTTAACCTCAGTTTCCTTATTTCTTAAGTGGTGGCAATAATACCTACCCTGAAAGACTTAGGGAGAGGATTAAATAATGTCAGAAAGGGTATATCATAATGACAAGCATAAAACCAATGTAAATTTTGCTTTATCTTTTCCATATTCAATATTCACATCATGCTGGTTAAGTATTTAAAAAGCAGCTGGTCCTAAATTAGAAAATATCCAAGATCCTCTTTTCAGTTTATTGCCATTGACAAAACCATAAACTTAAGTGTATGATAGTTGAATGTGGGAATTATGTAACTTAAAATTTAGGTGCCAAAACCAGGAATAATTTAGTGAAATATGGTACTTGGGCTCTGCCTGAAACAATAGGGAGAAAACCACCACTGAATCTCCACAACTTTCTCATATCTCCCTTATACCAGGCAAAGAAGTTGTGTGACTAGTGTGGGTGTTTAAATCAAAGCTTTGGAAGGCTTGGGTTTGACTGTCATGTGCAGACTGATAACTTGCAAGGTGGACATGTAGACTAGTCTCACTTTGGAATTGTTTGCCATATTTCTTCACCTGGATAAGGCTGTACATATATTTGACATTGTCCAGAAATAAACCCAAATCCCAAACATGCTCTATTTATTTCCTATGGTTTTATTGTTTTAGAGGATAACACCACAAATTGAGACACCCCAAGCTAAAAACATCTCATTTTCATTCTTGAATATCTTTTCTCCCTCACCAAATACCTAATTACCTATGATCTCCCAAGACTTTCTCACTCCGATTCCCTACTCTCCATCCCTACCTCCAATACCTTAGCTCTGGACTTCAGAATTTCTCGCACAGACTATTGCATATCTTTGCGACTCCAAGAGTCTCAACTTTAGCCCATATATGTAGCTGTGCCCTTCTGCCCTATCACATTATAAAACTTAAATGAAGGGACCTTATAGAGTGCCTGGTGCATGGTGAGTACTCAATAAATATTTGTTGAACTAAACAGAATTGAGAGAAAACATACATCTTTATCTGAGGAGACTCTGAGGGTTGCCATTACAGATGAAAACTCATCTTAATAGTCTGGTCCCAAACTGTATTTTACTTCCATTTTTTTCAATTGAAGTATAGTTCATACACATTAGTTTCAGGTGCACAATATACTGATTTGACAATCAATTTACATTCCCACTAGCAGTGCATGAGGGTTCCTTATTCTCCACATCCTCACCAATAGTTGTTATTTCTTATCCTTCTGATTTCAACCATTCTGACAAAAGGTGATAATTCATTGTGGTTTTGATTTGCATTTCTTGATGATTAGTGAAGTTATGCATCTTTTCACATGTCTGTTGCCCATATGTATGTCTTCTTCAGAAAAATGCCTATTCAGGTCCTTGGCGCATTTTTAAAACAGATTCTTTGTTTGGTGTTGAATGATGTCACTTCTTTATATATTTTAGAGTATTAACACCTTACCTGATACATTGTTTGCAAATATCTTCTTCCATTCAGTAGGTTGACTTTTCATTTTGTTGATGATTTCCTTCACTGTGCAAAAGTTTTGTGTTTGTTTTTTTTTAAACTTTGGTGTAGCCCCAATAGTTTATTTTTTCTCCTTGCCTAATGAGACAGAACTAGAAATTCTTATCAGCCAATGAAATTACTGACTATGTTTTCTTCTAAGAGTTTTATGCTGTCAGGTCTTACATTAGGTCTTTATTTTATTTTTGTGTGTGGTATAAGGCAGAGGTCTAGTTTCATTCTTTTGCATTAGCTGTCCTATTTTCCCAGCACCATTTGTTGAAGAGACAGTGTTTTCCTCACTGTAAATTCTTGCCTTCTTTGTCATAGATTAATCAACCATGTAAGTGTAGGTTTGTTTCCGGGCTCTCTATTCCATTTCATTGATCTCTGTCTATGTTTGCGTCAGTACCATTCTGCCTTGAGTATTATAGCTTTGTACTATATCTTGAAATCTGAGATTGTGATACCTTTGGCTTTGTTCCTCTTTCTCAAGATTATTATTCAATTTTCTATCTTAGCTTTCACTCTTCTCATAACTCATTCTTTTTTTTTAAAGATTTTATTTATTTATTTGTCAGAGAGAGAGAGAGAGCACAGGCAGACAGAGTGGCAGGCAGAGGCAGAGGGAGAAGCAGGCTCTCCACCGAGCAAGGATCCCGATGTGGGACTCGATCCCAGGACGCTGGGATCATGACCTGAGCCGAAGGCAGCTGCTTAACCAACTGAGCCACCCAGGTGTCCCTCATAACTCATTCTAATTGGATTTGTCATCAATTATCTTGTCAGGCACTTCCACCTCCAGCATAGCATAATAGAATGGTTACTGCCTTTTTAAAGAGTGAGACACACAGGGATTGTAAGCCCATTTTAGCCTATTTCTTAAAATAGGCTATCTTTATCTTTATTTAAAGCCTATTTTTATGTGCTTGAGAAAACTCTTTGAGAACCAGCTTGTTTAATAAAAATGGAAATAATAATAACTATCTCAGTGTAATAGGGAAGATGAAGTGATATGCTTTATATAAGGCAATTGGCCAAAAATTACTGCTCAATAGATTTTAACTATTATCACTCTTATATGGCCCTGCCCTACCTGTCCCTCTCCAGTCTCTTTGAATCCTGTCTACTCTTTCTTTTCTTTCTGGATAGTTCATTCCCACCTTTATAATAAAGCCTTCCCCTCTGAGAATTGATTTTCCTACTTCATTCTCTTAAACAATTGCTCCAATAATGGTATTAACTGCCTGATGTATTAAAAATACTTCAAAAAAATACTTCATACATTATTTTAAAGAAGTATATACTATCATCTCTATATGATAAAATAACAAAACTGCACTTAAACTATGAAGTTGTTTGCCTAAAGTCATATAAGAACGAAGAGGCAGAGTGATAATTTAAATTCAGTCAATGCTGTCATTCTTTTCCAAAGCCAAAGGGCTCCACTGACTGAAATTATTCATTATTCTTAACTTATCAACTCTATTGCATTTTTCGTTATGGAATATGGTTTTTACATATTCACATACATACACAAAGTTTTTACAGCTCCTTCCATCTTGGGACAAGTTTATTTCTTTATGTATCTTAAATATGAATTGGCCTTGTGACTTCTTGGCTAAGAGAATATAGTAGAAGTAAAGATGTGTGAGTTCAGGAGCCTAGGTCTTGAGAGACCTGACTCCTTCAGGCTTCATCTTCTCGAAATGTTCCCACCACTATCTAAGGCAACCCAAGATAGCCTACTGAATGATATGAGATCACATGAAGAGAGTGGCCCAGCTGACAGGCAGTTGTACCAATTCCCAGACATGTGAAAGAGGCTATCATCTACCTTCCAATCCCAGGCCAGCTACCAGCACACTCAACCACTGAGAGCAAACAGAGAAACTCCAGGTCAATCCAAGAATCCTTACCAATAATAAATTGTCATTCAAGCCAGATGTCTTCAGGTGTTTTTTATGCTACATAAATAGCCAACTGAGACCAAAACTGATACCTACAGGTAGATTACATCAATAACACAACTTTAAAAAGATGGCATTGGCTTTAAGACCAGGTAATGGGTCATTAATAGAGAGCAAACCACAAGACAATCACAGGAGGCTGGAAGATCGGAGAGCAAATTGCTACTGGAGACTGAAAAAAGGGAACCTGTTCTGTGTAATTCCAGTACAATTAGCATAAATATTGTCTGTAGTAAACTGGAAGATAGAGAATATACCTAATAAACTTGTGGATCTGGCAAAAGATACCTAGAAACAGAATGTTGAATGTGCCAGGCTATTCCTTTTAGTAGTGTTTATGATAAAACACAGGAAGAGATACACAAGCTCAAAGGGACTGATCAGTTTGCAAGTAGCAGTTAGAAAAAAACAAGACACAACCCAACACTTGTTGGGTTGGAAAGTAAATCACCTCTCATCCCTGTTTTCCAGCTGGTAAAAAATTTCTCAATCAAATGAGGCCTACGGATAAATGTAAAATTGTATGAGTGGCCGTGTAACCCTTTGCTAAAGGATACTGCTAAACTAGTGTCTAATAGACTCCCTTATCTGAAAAAAGGGGACATCTAAGAATTTTAAGAGTGTTCTCCCATAGCAGTCACCCACACAGACTAAAGTAGAAATTTGGGGGTCATCAGCAAGTAGATAGTACATCAAGCCACAGAAGAGAATGAGATGGACAGACAAAAAATGGTAGGTCAATGAATAAGAGGAATCAACACAAAGAGTTATAGAAGTTGGGATTCTACAATAAGCAGGAAAATAGGAGATGGTATAAACAGTATTGGCCTGCCTTGAGACTTTGGAGGTGCCATTCTAGTTATTGGTGATGACATGAAAGGATGTGGCAAACAGGAAAAGACAGGTGGGTGTGAGATGCCACAGTGCTTAATGACTTCTTTGTGGTTGTTGACATCACCCGGAGTGATAGTAGGTTTATTGGTGGAAGGAAATCTCAGACTCTCCTATTTCCATCCCTTGTCATATCAAGATCCAGATGCTTTTGTCTTTGTCTCTTTCAAATATCTTAGATTCTGCAGAGATATAGGACAGATTTTAAAAAGCAAGTTCCTAAACTAGGGCAACTCATGAAGATCATTTTGGAAAAAAATAATCCCAAAAGACACAGGAATCAGGGACTTGAGCTAAGAAAGTCAGGTGACAGATCTCTCACTTCAAGTATCCTTCACATAACCCTCCCCCACCCCACCTTCTAGAATGAGCTCTTCTGGAGAAGGAGGAATCTGAATGTGAATGTTAGGCCATATCAACAAATAATTTTATATACGAGATCATATTTTTTCTAATGGGTGTATTTTTTAGACTTAGCATATTCTCCAGAAAACAATTGTATAAACTAAAAATAGAAGAAATGGGTATTGCCTATTTAGCTCTTCTCTTGTTGCTAGAAATAAGTTTTTCTGGAATCACCAAAAATTCATATTCCCCAGTACAATCATTTAAATTCAGTAGGAGAAGAAGTTTGTATATCCAAAAGATCATTCCATGCTGAATATTATATGGTTCTACCTCCATACTGTTTCCACAGTTGTTGCACCAATTTATATTCCCACTAACAGTGCACGAGACTTTCTTTTTCTCCATATCCTCATCACTTGTTATTTCTTATCTTTTTTATTTTAGCCATTCTTGGAGGGGTGAGGTGATATCTCATAGTGGTTTTCATTTGCATTTCCCTGATGATTAGTCTTGAGCATTTTTTGAAGCATCCATTGGCTGTCTATCTGATTCTCTGGAAAAATGTCTATTTATGTTTTTTAATTAGATTATATGGTTTTTGATCCTGAGTTGTAAAGGCTCTTTATATATTTTGGATATTAAACCCTTATCAGATATATTGTTTGCAAATATCTTCTCCAATTTACTAGGTTGTCTTTCTGTTTTGAAGATGGTTTCCTTCATTGTGCAAAAGTTTTTTATTTTGACATAGTTCCAATAGTTAAATTTTGCTTCTACTCCCCCTGCCTGAGGTGACAAATCCAGAGAAATGTTGCTAAGGCTGATGTCAAAGAAACTACTGCCTATGTTTTCTTCTAAGAGTTTTATGGTGTCAGGTCTCACATTTATGTCTTTTATCTATTTTATTTTTGTGTGTAGTGCAAGCCAGTGGTCTAGTTTCATGCTTTTGCTTGAAGCTGTCATTTTCCCAGTACCATTCATTGTCTATTCTTGCCTTCTTTGTTATAGATTTAATCAACCATATAAGTGTGCGTTTTTTTCTGGGTTCTCTGTTCTGTTCTGTTTATCTTTGTGTCGATGTTTGTGCCAGTACCATACTATTTTGATTATTACAGCTTTTTTGGTAAACGGTATGGAGGTTCCTGAAAAAATTAAAAACAGAAATACCATATGATCCTGTAATTCTACTACTATTTACCCCCAAAATCAAAAGCACTTAATTTGAAGACATATATACCCCTATGTATATTGTAGCACTATTTATAATAGCCAAGATATGGAAGCAACCTGTGTTCATCAACAGATGAATGGAAAAAAATGATGTGGGGTGTGTGTGTGTGTGTGTGTGTGTGTGTATACACATATATTCAGCCATAAAAAAAGAATGAGACCTTGCCATTGCAACAAACTGGATAGTGCTAGAAAGTACAATGCTAAGTGAAATAAGTCAGATAAAGACAAATATCAAATGATTTCATTTACATGTTTTAGAAAACAAAATAAATGAACAAACATACAAAATAAAAGAAGAAACAAACCCATAAATACAGAGAACAAACTGATGATTGCCAGATGGGAGAGGTTTAGGGGATGTGCAAAATGGGTGAAGGGGAGTGGGAAGTACACGCGTCCAATGATGGAGTGAATAAGTCAAGGGGATGGAAGATACAGCATAGGTAATATAGTCAATGGTGTTATAATAGTGTTGTCTGGTGACAGATGGTAGCTACACTTGGGGTGAACATAGCATAATGTAGACTTGTCAAATCACTATGTTTCATACCTGAAATTAATATAACACTGGTATTCAACTATACTTCAATTAAAAAGTATATACATTATATGGCTCTTCATTTTTGAGCTGAATAGACATAAAGAAAATGGTCTGACCTTTATTACTCAAGGAGAACTATTTTTAACATCTTCAAATTTCAAATATTCCACAGAATTGCTCGCTTTATTGAAAAAAATACAAAATGCAACTTAAAAATTAGTAATGCTTTCAAGTGAATTTGTATTTTAATAATCTTAATAGTAACATACATATTTAATACCAACATATACACACACACACACACATATATATATACACACACACACATATACACACATATGCATATATACACACATATATGCAGAACATTAAAACCAACCTTTTTTGTGGTTAGGACACTTAAGATCTACGCTCTCAGCAAATTTCAACTATACAATATAATATCATTAACCATATCTACATTGCTATAATTAGCTCTCCAGAACTTGTTCATCTTGCATAAATGAAGCTTTGTACCCCTTGAGTAACATCTCCCCATTTCACTATGTGAGATGATGTGTATGTTAATGAGCTTGATTGTGACTATTATTTCACAATGTATTTGTATATCAAAAGATCAAGTCATACACCTTACATCTATACAATTTTTTCTCATTTATACTCAGTAAAGATGGCAAGGGGGATTGAAAAAAAAAAACAACACAAAAATACCAAATGTAGGCACTGCAGCATGAGGCAGTGGAAGGAGGTCTTAACCGGGTGTCCATGAATCCATGCTCTAATTCCAGCTCTACCATTAGTCTATCCATAGAAGTTATAAAGGTATTAGATAAGCTCAAGCAACTGATCTAATGCCAGCTGAGTCTGTACGTGGAAATTCTGCTAACCATTTTTCAGAATTTACTCCATCAACTTCCATATCCTTCTCTAATGGGATAACTCCCTCTTTTCACTTTACTGACCATAGTCTACTTGAGACTTTTGCCAGTGATCACCTAAGACATAAGATATTTCTCTTGTTGTTTTAGCAATCATTTCTGCCTCCCAGCTATGTCTTTCTTTATTTTAGTTCAGCCCACCTTGCAGGATGTTCAAACCTCATTTCTCTGCTAAGCATTATGTGTAAAGACATGGCCTAGAACTTTAAATGCACATAAAGTTACTTATGATTTTATTCTTCCATAATTGTAAGTCTTCAATATCATAATGAATATAAATCACTTTTTTCTTTGTTGAACATCACGTGATTGAGAAGAATCCTTATAGCTATTAAAAAAAATCCTGACTGGAGGAAATAAGATGATGGAGGAGTAGCAGACTGAAATATCATTAGGTCCCAGGAATTCAGCTAGATAGTTATCAAACCATTCTGAACACCTACAAACTCTACAGGATGTAGAAGAGAAAAAGAGCAGCAATTCTAGGAACAGAAAATCGACCACTTTCGGGAAGGTAGGACATGCAGAGAACTGAATTTGAAGCAATGAGAAGATAGACTGCGGGGTGAGGGGCCAGCTCCTAGCAAGTGGTGGAGCAGTGGAGCACAAAATCAGAACTTTTAGAAGTCTGCCCCACTGAGGGACGTCGCTCCAGGGACTAAGTGGGGTTGGAGCCCTTGCGGAGACAGTGTGGTCTCAAGACCCACAGGGTCACAGAAAAACTGGGGGTGTCTGAGTGTGGCAGAGCTGACAGATATCGGAGCACAGAGACAGAACTGAGGTGGGGGCTCTCAGTTCAGGGTTACCTTAAGCCATGATCCAAGGCACAGGTGAACCACTGCTCTTTGAGCAGGGACCCCGTAAGTGGCAGATCCAGAGAGACCCCCTTCTTCGTCTTCTGGGAGGAGAAGCGAAGGAGCGCATGGCAGGAATCTGCTGGGTTTGGAGACTCCAAATGGGGCTGTGTGCCAGGGACAGAAATGCTCAGTCACAGGCTGGGTGAGCATGGAACGCGGCGGAGACCAGAGAGACGGGAGGGATTGACTGCTTTTCTCTGAGGGTGCACTGAGGAGTGGGGCCCCGAGCTCTCGGTTCCTCGAGTAGGAGATTGCAAGGGCAGTGCAATTCCACCTCGGGCAAAGACATTTGAGAATCACTGAAACAGGCTCCTCTCCAGAAGATGTGCAAGAACATTCAGCCAAGACAAAATCACCAATCAATGAGAACTGTGGAACTCCAGAGCTAGGGGAAAGCAACGCATAGAATTCACGGCTTTTGCCCCCATGATCCTTTAGTCTTGCAAAGTTAAATTTTAATTTTAATTTTTTTCTTATTCAATTTCTTTAACTCTTCCTCTTTCCTCTTTTAACATTATTTGACTATTTTATCTTAACACTACCTTTAAAAATCTTTTTAAGTTTTCATTGTTACAGTCATATTTTAACCCTCCATTGTATTTAACCTTGGTTTTTCTATACATATACATTTTTGTTTTTCATTAAAATGTTGGGAAACAATTTCTTCTAATAGATCAAAATATACCCTAAATCTAGCACATGGCTTTGTTCTAGTTTCCAGCCTGATCACATTCTCTCCTCTTTTTTTTTCTTTTTCCAACCAACTTATCTTATCAATTCCTTTTTTGGAATCTTTTTTTAATTTTCATCTTTATAGCCATATTCCATCCCTTCATCGTGTTATCCTTATTTTTGTGTATGTGTGTGTATATGTATGTATGTACGTATGTGTATATATATATATATATATATATATATGTTTTTATTTCTTTAAAATTTTGGGAGGTAGTTTCCTCTATGAGACCAGAATATACCCCAAATCAAGTGGTTGGCTTTTTTCTATTCACCAGTTAAAAAAAAAAAATTTAAAAAAAATATGTATATTTCCCCCGCTTCTTCTCCCTCCAATTTCGGGTCTCTTCTGATTTGGTTAATGCATATTTTTCTGTGGTCTTTGCCACACTATTTGTATCTTATTCTCTTCTTCATATATTCTTACCTGGATAAAATGACTAATGACAAGGCGGAAAAACACACCACAAAACAAAGACAAAAACAAACAAACAAACAAACAAACAAACAAGAGGCAGTACGAACGACTAGGGACCTAATCAATATGGACATTGGTAATATGTCAGAACTAGAGTTCAGAATGATGATTATAAAGGAACTAGCTGGGCTCAAAAAAGGCATGGAAGATATTAGAGAAACGCTTTCTGGAAAAATAAAATCCCTTTCAGGAGAAAGAAAAGAACTAAAATCTAACCAAGTTGAAATCAAAAAAGCTATTAATGAGGTGCAATAAAAAATGGAGGCTCTTACTGCTAGGATAAATGAGTCAGAAAAGAGAATTAGTAATATAGAAGACCAAATGATGGAGAATAAAGAAGCTCAGCAAAAGAGAGACAAGCAACTACTGGACCACGAGGGGAGAATTCGAGAGATAAGTGAAACCACAAGATGAAACGATATTAGAATAATTGGTATCCCAGAAGAAGAAGAAAGGGAGAGAGGGGCAGAAGGTATATTGGAACAAATTATAGTAGAGAATTTCCCTAATATGGCAAAGGGAACATGCATCAAAATTGAGGAGGCACAGAGAAGCCCACTAAAAATCAGTAAAAATTGGTCCACATGCCGTCATTTAATGGTAAAATGTACAAGTCTTGGTGACAAAGAGGAAGTCCTGAAAGCAGCTTGGGACAAGAAGTCTGTGACATACAATGGTAGGAATATTAGATTGGCAGCAGATTTATCAACAGAGACCTGGCAGGCCAGAAAGAACTGGCATGATATATTCAGACCACTAAATGAGAAAAATATGCAGCCAAGAATACTATATCCAGCTAGGGTGTCATTGAAAATAGAAGAGGAGATAAAAAGGTTCCAGGACAAACCAAAATTAAAAGAATTTGCAAACACCAAACCAGTGCTACAGGAAATATTGAAAGGGGTCCTCTAAGCAAAGAGAGAGCCTAAAAGTAGTAGACCAGGAAGGAACAGAGACAATATACAGAGACAGTCACCTTACAGGCAATACAATGGCACTAAATTCATATCCTTCAATAGTTACCCTGAATGTAAATGGGCTAAATGCCCCATTCAAAAGACATAGGGTGTCAGAAAGGATAAAAAGTAAGACCCATCAATATGTTATCTACAAGAAACTCATTTTAGATCCAAAGAGACCTCCATATTTAAAATGAGGGGGTGGAAAACAGTTTATCATGCTAATGGACATCAAAAGAAAGCTGGGGTGGCAATCCTTATATCAGATCAATTAGATTTTAAGCCAAAGACTATAATAAGAGATGAGGAAGGACACTATATCATACCTAAAGGGTCTGTCCAACAAAAAGATCTAAAAATTTTAAAATATCTATGCCCCTAACACAGGAGCAGCCAAGTATATAAACCAATTATAAACACAGTCAAAGAAACACATTGACAATAATACAATAATTATAGGGAGCTTTAACACCTCCCTCACTGAAATGGACAGATCATGCAAGCAAAAGATCAACATGGAAATAAAGGCTTTACATAACACACTGGACAGATGGACATCACCGATATATTCAGAATATTCCATCCCAAAGCAACAGGATACACATTCTTCTCTAGTGCACATGAAATGTTCTCCAGAATAGATCACATCCTGGGTCACAAATCAGGTCTCAACTGGTACCAAAAGACTGGGATCATTCTCTGTATATTTTCAGACCACAACGCTCTGAAGCTAGATCTCAATCACAAGAGGAAAGCTGGAAAGAACTCAAATACATAGAGGCTAAAGAGCATCCTACTAGAAAATGAATGGGTCAAACAGGAAATTAAAGAAAAATTGAAAAAAATTGTTGGAAAGAAACGAAAATGAAAACACAACTGTTAAAAATCTGTGGGACACAGCAAAGGCAGTCCTGAGAGGAAAGTATACAGTGACACAAGCCTTACTCAAAAAAGAAGAAAGGTCTCAAGTACACAAGCTGACTCTACACATAACGGAGCTTGAGAAAGAACAGAAAGGAAAGCCTAAAACCAGCAGGAGAAGAGAAATAATAAAGATCAGAGCAGAAATCAATGAAATACCAAAAGAACAGTAGGACAAATCAATGAAACTACGAGCTGGTTCTTTGAAAGAATTAGTAAGACTGATAAACCCCTGGCCAGACTTATCAAAAAGAAAAGAGGAAGGACCCAAATAAATAAAATCATGAGTGAAAGAGGAGAGATCACAACCAACACCAAAGAAATACAAACAATTATAGGAACATATTATGAACAACTATATGCAAGCAAATTTGACAATCTGGAAGAAATGGATGCATTCCTAGAGACATATAAACTACCAAAACGGAACCAGGAAGAAACAGAAAACCTGAACAGACCCATAACCAGTAAGGAGACGGAAGCAGTCATCAAAAATCTAAAAACTAACAAGAGCCCCTGGCCGGAACGTTTCCCATGGGAATTCTACCAAACATTTAAAGAAGAATTAATACCTATTCTCCTGAAACTGTTCCAAGAAATAGAAATGGAAGGAAAACTTCAAACTCATTTTATGAGGCCAGCATTACCTTGATCCCAAAACCAGACAGAGACGCCCTTAACAAGGAGAATTACAGACCAATATCATCGATGAACATGGATGCAAAAATTCTCATCAAAATACTAGCCAATAGGCTCCAACAGTACATTAAAAGGATTATTCATCATGACCAAGTGGGATTTATTCCTGGGCTGCAAGGTTGGCTCAACATTCCCAAATCAATCAGTGTGATACAATACATTAATAAAGGAAAGAACAAGAACCATATGATACTCTCAATAGATGCTGAAAAAGCACTTGACAAAGTACAGCATCCTTTCTTGATCAAAACTCTTCAAAGTGTAGGGATAGAGAGTACATACCTCAACATTATCAAAGCCATCTATGAAAAACCCATAGCAAATATCATTCTCAATGGGGAAAAATTGAGAGGTTTCCCCCTAAGGTCAAGAACATAGCAGGGATGTCCACTATCACCACTGCTATTCAACATAGTGCTAGAAGTCCCAGCCTCAGCAATCAGAAAACAAAAAGAAATAAAGGCATCTGAATCGGCAAAGAAGAAGTCAAACTCTCTCTTTGCAGATGATATGATACTTTATGTGGAAAACCCAAAAGATTCCACTCCAAAACTCCTAGAACTCATACAGGAATTCAGTAAAGTGTCAGGATATAAAATCAATGCTCAGAAATCAGTTGCATTTCTATATATCCAGAACAAGACAGAAGAAAGAGAATTTAAGGAATCAATCCCATTTACAATTGTACCCCAAACCATAAGATACCTAGAAATAAACCTAACCAAGGAGGCAGAGAATCTGTACTCAGAAAACTATAAAGTACTCATGAAAGAAATGGAGGAAGACACAAAGAAATGGAAAAAAATTCCATGCTCATGGATTGGAAGAACAAATATTGTGAAAATGTATATGGTACCTAAAGCAATCTACATGTTTAAGGCCATCCCTATCAAAATACCATCAAATTTTTTCAAAAAAATGCAACACATAATCCTAAAATTTATATGGAACCAGAAAAGACCCCAAATAGCCAGAGGAATGTTGAAAAAGAAGCCAAAGTTGGTAGCATCACAATTCCGGACTTCAACTCTATTACGAAGCTGTAATCATCAAGACAGTATGGTACTGGCACAAAAACAGACACATAGATCAATGGAACAGAATAGAGAGCCCAGAAATAGACCCTCAACTCTATGATCAACTAATCTTCGACAAAGCAGGAAAGAATGTCCTTTGGAAAAAAAAGACAGTCTGTTCAACAAATGGTGTTGGGAAAATTGGACAACCACATGCAGAAGAATGAAACCGGACCATTTATACCACACACAAAAATAGGCAAAGTGGATGAAAGACCTCAATGTGAGAAAGGAATCCATCAAAATCCTTGAGGAGAACACAGGCAGCAACCTCTTCGACCTCAGCTGCAGCAACTTCTTCCTAGAAACATCACCAAAGGCCAGGGAATCAAGGCAAAAATGAACTGTTGGGACTTCATCAAGATCAAAAGCTTTTGCACAACAAAGGAAACAATCAACAAAACCAAAAGACAACTGACAGAATGGGAGAAGATATTCTCAAATGACCTATCAGATAAAGGACTACTATTCAAAATCTATAAAGAACTTATCAAACTCAACACCCAAAGAACAAATAATACAATGAAGAAATGGGAAGAAGACATGAACAGACATTTTTGCAAAGAAGACATCCAGATGACCAACAGACACATGAAAAAGTACTCCACATCACTCGGCATCAGGGAAATACAAATCAAAACCACAATGAGGTACCAACTCACACCAGTCAGAATGGCTAAAATTAACAAGTCAGGAAACGACAGATGTTGGCGAGGATGAGGAGAAAGGCGAGCCCTCCTACACTGTTGGTGGGAATGCAAGCTGGTGTGGCCACTCTGGAAAATATCATGGAGGTTCCTCAAAAAGTTGAAAATAGAGCTACCTATGACCCAGCAATTGCACTACTGGGTATTTACCCTAAGGACAGAAATGTGGGGATTTGAAGGGGCACCTGAACCCGAATATTTACAGCAGCAGTGTCCATAATAGCCAAACTATGGAACGAACATGGATGTCCATCAACAGATGAATGGATAAAGAAGATGTGGTTTATATATACAATGGAATACTATGCAGCTATCAAAAGAAATGAAATCTTGCCATTTGCAATGACGTAGATGGAACTAGAGGGTATTATGCTGAGCAAAATAAGTCAATCAGAGAAAGAGAATTATCATATGATCTCCCTGATATGAGGAATTTGAGAGGCAGGGTGGGGCACTTGGGGGTTAGGGAAGGAAAAAAATGAAACAAGATGGGATGGGGAGGGAGACAAACCATAAGAGACTCTGAATCTCACAAACAAACTGAGAATTGCTGGGGGATGGAGGTGTAGGAGAGGGTGGTTGGGTTATGGACATTGGGGAGGATATGTGCTATGATGAGTGCTGTGAAATGTGTAAGCCTGATGATTCACAGACCTGTACCCCTGGGGCAAATGATACATTATATGTTAATAAAAATAATTTTAAAAAATCCTCTGAGGGACACCTGGGTGGCTCAGTCATTGCACATCTGACTCTTGATTTCAGTTCATGTCATATCCTCATGGTTGTGAGATAGAGCCCGTGTTGGCTTCACAATGGGCATGAAGACTGTTTGAGATTCTCTTTCTCCCTCTGTCCTTCTCCCCATATTCTCTTTTTTTAAAGAACAAAACCAAAAACAAACAAAAAACCCCCAAAACAAAAAGCACAACAGCTCCTCTGAGACTCCATGAAAAATATACATGGAAAGTGCACAAAACTACTGTCTCCTTAGTTCTCCCACCTGTCTTCTTGAGGTTCTACCTTTAAAAACATCCCCCCAGTATTGTCCAATTTGCTTCTTACTTTTGACTTTAAATAGAAGAAACCAAGAATAGTTTTTGTATGGGTATAAATAATGAAGAGAGGTCATAAAAGAGGTACTTATTACCTTTCAGTGTTAAGAATGAGAATTTTTTTCATATGTAGAGAGAATACATCGAAAGGCTTAGTGCTTCAACTTCATGAGACACACTTCTGAGGAAATAGGCTCCCTCTCACCCCAAATGGTCAGCACTGGCTGTACTCAGCTAAGGTAAAGATGAGTGCTCAGTGGTGATTAGACCACTGGTCAACTAAGATAAGGAGGTGTGCTCAGGGGCACTTTGGTGGCTCACAGTGCATCACACTTCTGTCTCTTGATTTTGGCTCAGGTCATGGTCCCAGGCTCCCAGGATTGAGTCCTATGTTGGGTTCCCTGATCAGCCAGTACTCAGTTTGACTCCCTCTGCTCGTGCTCTCTCTCTCTAAAATAGGTAAAGAAATACTTTTAAAAAAAAAAAAAGTGAGTGCTCAGCTGTCTCCTCCCCTCTTTCTCATTGGCCCTCCTTCTCTTCCTCTTCTTTCTCTTTTTTTTCTGTACTTTTTTCTCGTTTTTTTTCTTTCACTGTTCAAGGTCTATTTGCTGTTTTACTTGGCATGACATTTGGACAGCCGGTTGCACTGTTTGCAGGTAGATTTTTCTTTTTATATTATATGGCAGTATATGCTAGCTACTCTGAAACAAATAATACATAAATAAAATCCTTTAGATTTTCTTTTCCTCCCCTACACATGTCTACCTTATACTAACGTTTTAGAGATTTTTAGAGAAGGAGGAGTGCTGAGAAAGAAAACTTGATGAATAATAACCAGTTTTAACTGATGCTTGAAATTTCACTATTAGAAAATCATTCTTTCCTAAGGCAATTTTTATCCAGGTTATTCCTTAAAAATATTAAACTAACTTAACAAAATATTATGCATTATTATGAGAAAAAAATTAATTAGGTAAGTTCTTGCCATGCTGCAAGTGACAACAAATGTTTTCTCTAGCAATAAGAGAATTAAATTCATAATTAACTCTGTGCTAACGGATTATAGTTCCTTTCTTGAGATAGCCTCAGGAGATACAATTTTTTTCCCTATGTAACTGTGAATATTTCTTTTCTTTTAAAGATTTTATTTATTTATTTGACACAGAAGGGGGAAGAGAGAGAGAGAGAGAGAGAGAAAGCAAGCACACAAGCAGGGGGGAGTGACAGAGGGGGAGAGAGAAGCAGGCTCTCTGTTGAGCAGGGAGCCAGATGCAGGACTCCATCCCAGGACCTGAGCTGATCTTGACCAGCACCACCTCCAGCTCACAGGGCTCCAGCAGAAGAAGAGGGGTAAGTAGGGAGTTCTCCATTCCATGGCTCATAGAATATGACTGAGGCAAACAGACCAGTGTGGCTACAAAAGCCACTCACAAGAGTGCTCCCTCTACTGCACGGGCAAAGAATCCTCAACATTATAGCCCTGGTACTGTGGTACTCCATGAAATTAAACATTATCACAAGTCACTGAACTTCTGATTTGCAAACATTCTTTCCACTATATGATGCTAAAAATTGTCCACAACTTCAAAACATGACTTCAAAACCCATACTTCCAGGGTGCAACTACTGGCATTCTGCAGGAGGCAAATGAGGCTTATCTGGTAGCCCTTTCTGAAGACACTAACCTGTGTACCATCCATGCCAAACGTGTCACAGTTATACCAGAAGACATCCAGCTAGCACACCGCAGACATGGAGAATGTGATTAAGTACCATTATGATGGAAAACATTATTGTTAAGAAAAAAATTCTCTTCTTCCTCTTATTGATAGTTCTGAACATTAGATATTTTTTTTCCCCATGGGGTCAAAAGGTACCTAAGTATATGACTACAAGTAGAAAAATAGGGGATAGAAATTAGGTATTGGAAGTTTTTCTATTTTCATTTGTGTGTGAATTTTTAATATAAATGTGGGTATAGAAATCATTAATGCAAGTGAAATGTTTCAGTAAACATGCTTTAGCAGTTCAACTTTATAATAATTATAAATAAGCCTGTTACATTTTTCTGGAGAATGCCAGGATTTGGATTTTTTACAAGTAAATTTCTTATTGAGGGCAACTAGGTGGTATTTGCAGCATTTTTATCATAGTTGATTCCATCCATTCACTATACTTTCCTGAGATTCCCTATGTGCAAGTACATATTTTTAATATTGTCTGTCTTCTGTGCTGTTCCTGTAAGTTTACTATTAAAATATATTAAAGTACAAAAAAAGTTATATGTGGATTTTCAACTATGTGGGGGGATCCACCCTTAACTCCAATGTTGTTCAAGGGTCAACTATATTTGTTTTATAATCAGAGTTGAGTGTTCTACTTTAAAACCAGAGTTGATCAAATGTAACTATGGCACCCACCAACATAACATTTGTAAAAATTAGAAAAAGAACACTATCTTGTTGTGTCATTTATATATACAAATATATAGATATGTCTTCATTTTATTTATTATTTATTTCCCTACTATTCTCCAGACTACAAGCCGCTCAAGGAAAGGAGCCATGTTTGTTTTGTTCATTGCTATATTCCTGTATGTCCAGCACCTTAATTAAATGAGACAGTGATGTAAATGCCTCAATTCTATGCATACATATGTACACACACATATACATACATCCATACATATATGTACAAGACATGTATAGACACACATTACATATTTTATACATACTATATATATGTATATATAACCAACAACATATACATATATATACACACGTACACACACAAAAATTTGTTGGTTTGCTTGTTTTAACTACACACTTAATTTTAGGAGTGTGGGAAGATAAAAGGTAAAAGGTATGGAGGGAGATAAGAACTAGTTCAGAGCTAGGAATAAACATGATGTAATAAAATTCAAAGCTATTTCCCAAATCTTCACTGTAAGCAATAGTTTTAGCATCTTTTATCCCTAAATCTCTATTTAGAATATTTTAAAAGTAGCATAATTTCTAAATGTTTCCACACTTTCTCTTAGAGATAAGGACAGTTAGTTTAAATGTAATCAAGGGATGTAATGTAAATAAATCAAGGGAGGGGAAGCAGGAACAAATAACCATCTGTGTACAGCATATAGATTATCATCCTCCTAGTAAACATTAGCCAGGTGGAGAGGAAAGTGCTTGGCTTTAGAGCAAGGCAGATTCAGATTTAGATCCAGGCTAGAACACACTTTCTACAGGAAAGCCTTGGTCAAATCACTCTGCCCTTCAGTTTCCTCTTTGGAAAAAAAGGGATGATAAAACCCATCTCAATGGATGGTGTGGGGATTAAATGGGATGAAGTAGGGAAAGCAACCAGCATAATTCATAACATATGGTAGAAAGTCAATAATTGTCCCCTTTGTTTTCTTGCCCTTGTCAAGGAAGATGTGCTTTCCTAAATAGATTTGATTATATTTTTCATCATTGTCGTGATAAATCTTTGAACAAAGAGGGTCACTATATTTAGCAGCTTGCAAAAATCTCTATTAAAGTATCACTCTCTGTCGTAATTGTTCCCTCGAGGACTGGATATGGGTCTACACTCTGAACATCTCCAGGGCCGCACTATGTCAGTTCAGCTCTGTATACCACTAGCTCTATGCCTGGCACACGGTGGGTACTTGATAAATATTCCTTAAACAAATATACTATAAAAAGAACACAGAATATATGAAAGGACTGAACTGACATCATTATAAAATTCACGAGGGTCCCCTAGGCAGCCGTTTCCAAACTTGGCTGCACATCAAAATGATGTGAAGAACTTGTGAAAAATCGAAGTAACAGCCACTTGCAATCCTCTGTACCCAACAAATTAACAGGATTTAAACCTGGAGGTTATGGGGCAAAATAATTCATTTTTGTTTTTGTTTTTTAAATATCCTGGGTAATTCTGATGACCCTCCCGGTTTGGAAGCCCTTGTCTAGTGATAGGTAGTTACCAAATCATGCTTCTTAGGCTGGTTGCACCAAAACCATCTGGAGTGGGGGCAGCTTAATGAAATGCAGATTGTGCAAAACAAGGGAACCAAAATCTCTGGGAATGTGTCCTAATCTGCATTTTTCATGTACCAGAAAAATTTGGATCAATACCAGGAAATTTGTGAACCTGCGTGTTAAGCTATTGGAAGATTTCTCAATTTCTTAAAATTGAGAATGGGAAGTGAATTCAGTGATTATTTCCCAAATGAACAGCAGAGCCTTTAGAATCACCAGAGCAGGTTTTCTTCAAAATAAGCATCACTTTTCAAATTCTAATGTGCCTTGGGTGTGGAAAGGGGAGAGCCTCCATGTTCAATTGTAAAGAGACTTGAGAGGCTTATGATCATGGGGCCTATACCACTTTGGAGCCACTTTTCAGAATTTTAACACATTGAGAAAAATATCATGTGAGGTATGATTTAGAAAGTTTTGCCTTTTTGCTAATAAGACTTGTGCAGGCTGAAAAAAATCAAGGCCACCCCACCTCAGGTTTAGCCTTAGAATAAGTACTATCATCTCAGACCCCTGTGCCCAAGGGCTGAACTTTCCCCTACTTTACTTTAGTTCCAGGAAGCCCCACCCTACTTTAGTTCTAAGGACCCCCACCCTGCTTTAGTAACAGGAACCCATAAATAGCCCTGCCTTAACTAAGCTCAGGGTCCAAGTCCCTACTCTGCTGCGTTGGGTATACTTGGCCAAAGATTAAGCATGTCACCTGGGGGTCCAAGTCCCTACTCCGCTGTGTCGGGTATACTTGGGCCCAAGCTTAAGCTTGTCGAATAAACCCTCGTGTGACTGCATCAGTGCTTGGCTCCTTGGTGGTCTCTCATACGGGAAAACTCAGGTACAACAGACTTTACTAAAGAAATGTTACTTTTTTAAAAATTTGGGGCACCTGGGTGGCTTGGTGGGTTAAAGCCTCTGCTTTTGGCTCAGGTCATGATCTCAGGGTCCTGGGATCCAGCCCTGCATCGGGCTCTCTGCTCACCGGGAAGCCTGCTTCCTCCTCTCTCTCTGCCTGCCTCTCTGCTTACTTGTGATCTCTGTCAAATTAATAAAATCTTAAAAAAAAATTGTAACTAGTGTGCAAATGGGATAAATCAGCAGCAAAATTTATTTTGCAAAGATCAATGCTTCACTATCTTTAAAAAAATCCCATCTTTCCTAATAAAGATGCAAAAAAAAAAAAAGCCTCTACTGATTGACTCAAGAAAGATCTGCAATTTTCTATACCTACCTAACTTAGTCTGAAGACTTCTAATTTTTCCCAGTTTTTTACCTATTGGCTTAGAAATAAAACCACTGTCAGTCTTTGCAATGAAAACAGCCCAGAGCTGGTGAAAACAACGGAGCAACCTAACATTGTGCATTAACTTATGAAGTCCCTTATGATACAGGAATGATTGCCCTGCTTTCAATGAAAATCTAAAAGTGCCTCCTAGCAGCCTCTTGGGATAAGTGAAGAATATAATGTTCAGTAGTTTTCCTTCAGAAGGTCAGAGTAGGTATGTTCCTCCAAATCTCTCTGAGAGCAAGTCTTTTTATCTTTCTAGTTTTGCTCAAAAAGAGCTTAGAGATGTAAATATGATGTGTATTAAAATAAAAAATGTTAGTGACAATGCATTACTATAGCTAATAAATTTAAATACACATGTTATTTCTTGGCATTATGACATATGTCCAAGTCATTGATAGATGTATATCTATAGATACATAGATATATTTACTAAAACATAAATCGATAGAACCATATATATCACCAGTATTTTTGGAATTTTGACATTCCTTGTCCATTTCTTCCTATGAAATTCTAAATATATCACAAAACGTTTGTAAATAGTGAAGTAGCTTAAAGTCATTTTTGTTTTGAGAATGTGACATTTGACAATGATCTCCTAAAATAATTGGAAGCATCTCAGGGTATTCAAGATAAGCAAAGACTGCATGGGGAGAGCTCTGAACTGGAAATTGTTCCTCAAACTAAATGTACAAATGAGTTTCTCTGCTGGTTGCCTTATCTGGCCTGATAATTCAATAGCAATAAATGTGAAGTCCAGCCTTGGCTTCCCATCATTCATGCAGCCTTATTTTGAGACTAGTGTATAAGTGGAAATATATTGAAAGAGGGTTTATTTCCAAATTCTAGGGTAAAATCTACTAAATGGTATTTATGTATTATGGTATTTAAGTATAAATGGTATTTCAAGATGTGAAAATGGACTATTTCTTGGAGATGTGTTTATATACTTTTCCTAGCTTTCTCCTTCTCTCTTTCCAGGTGCATGATATTGTTAGGTAGATGAGATGAGAGTCAGTGCTACATTTTAGGACCTGGGAAATGAAAGGCAAAGAGGCAATATCTACTCTATTATGGAAATATCTAGATATCTGGCAACTAACCAGATATCTTTTCTCCTAGTCTGCAGCTTGGGTTTTCTTCCTCTCAACAGGGTCTTTCACACAGCAAAGTTTTTAGTTTTGATAATGTCTAATTTTATTGACTTTTTCATTTATCAATTGTGCTTTGGGTGTCATATGTAAGAAATCGTCACCAATCCCCACCTCCTAAAATTTTTTTTTCTGTATTTTCTTCTTAAAGTTTTATGGTTTTACATTTTAATTTAAACCTATGATCTATTTTTATTTACTTGACAGAGAGTGTGCGCCTGGGGGGTTTTCACAGAGGGAGAGGGAGAGTCTCAAGCAGATTCCATGCTGAGCACAGAGCCTGACATGGGGTTCAATTCTATGACCCTAAGATCATGACCCCTATGGAAATCAAGAGCCAGATGCTTAGCCGACCTAGCTGCCCAGATGCCCCAAATCTATGATCTATTTTGAGTAAATTTTTGATTAAATTGTTTTAGTTTAAGGTCCCAAATATGTATTAGCCTATAGATGGCCAATTCCTCTAGCATTATTTATTGAAAAGACTCTCCTACATCCATTGAATTGCATTTGCATCTTTGTAAAAAATGAGCTGATCAGTGTATTCTGCCGTTACTGTCAAAAATCACCACAAACTTGGTGGCTTAAAACAAGAGCAAATTATTATCTTAAACATCTGGAGGTCTGAAATACAATTAGTCTCACTGGGTTAATTCAAAGTATAGTCGGAGCTGTATTCTTTCTAGAGGTGCTAAGGGAAGTTTTTTATTTGTTTGTTTGCCTTTTCTACCTTTTAGAGGCCACCTGCATTCATTGGCTCATGGCCGCTTCCTCCATCTTCAAAGCTAGCAACATAACATCTTCAAATCTCTTTTTTACTTTAACTCTTCTTTTTCCCTTTTCCACTTATAAAGACCCCTGAAATTACATTGTGGTCACTTATATAATCCAGGATAATCTTCCATTCTCAAGATCCTTTAATCACATCTGCAAAGTCCCTTTTTACCATGTAACCTACCATATCACAGTTTTGAAAATTGGATATCTTTGTGTGAGGCCATTATTCTGCTGATTGTAGTTGTACTTGTGTGGGTTTATTCCTGGGTTCTCTGTTCTGTTCCCTTGATTTATGGACCCATCTCTCTGCCAATATCAGTCTTGACTACCTTAGCTGAATAATAAGTTTTAAAATCAGGTAAACTGATTCCTCTCACTACATTATTCTGTTTCAAAATTATTTGAACAATTCAGATTCCTTTGACTATATAAATTTTAGAATAATCTTGTCTATATGTATCTCTGAAAAATCGTGCTGAGATTTAGAAAAGAAATTGTGTTAAAACTCTATATCAATCTGGAGGAGATTTGATATCTTTAATGTGATGAATCTTCTAATCCATGAACAGGGTATGTCTATTTTTTTGATTGTATTTGATTTCTTTTCCTCAGCATTTTGTAATTTAGCACTCAAGGATTTTACATACTTTGTTAGGTTTACAACTAAATATTTCATTCTTTGTGAGCAATTGTAAGTAGCATTTAATTTTGGTTTTCATGAGCACATTCCTTATATACATAAATATAACTAATTTTTAAGTGTTATTCTTATATTCTATGACCCTACCAAACTTGCTTATTAGTTTTAAGAATATATTTTTGTTGCCAATTCCTTGGGATTTTTATGTCATCTGCAATTATGGATAGATCTTTTCTGATTTGTATGTCTCTTCTTTCTTTTTCTTGCCTTTTTTGCACTGGCTAGAAATTCTAGTACTATGTTGAAAAAAATTGGTAAGATAGGAAATCCTTGCCTTCTTCCTGATCTTAGGGGAAACTCCCCCTCTATTCCCAGTTTTCTGAGAGTTTTTATCATAAATTTGTGTTGAATTTCATAAAATGCTTTCTCTGCACTAGTTGATCTACTCATGTGATTTTTTTCTTTAGCTGTTAATATGATGGCATATATTAATTGATTTTTGAGTGTTGGACCAGCTTTGCTTTTGGAGAAATTTGTCCATTTCATCTATATTATCAAATTCATGCATGTAGAGTTGTTGGTAGTATTCCGCTATATCTTCATTTTATGGTTATCTATGATATTTTATTTACTTACTTAGAATATATGTTTTATTATAAATATCTCCTTGGAGTATCTGAGATATGCAGAATTTAGGTGATCATTCTCAAATAGGTGTCACAGAGTACCCAGTTTTCTACAGAAAAAATGAAAAACTGTTTTATTCTATCTTTGGTATAGATAGTGAAATTAGATATGGCAAAAAGTTTGTTACAAGTCCTGACAGCCAGAAGTATTTTGCAAAAGCATTTTAGATTACATTCTAATACTTTATGCAACCAGATTCTTTTCATAATATATGATACACATAAATTTACTTCTACCTTTGTATTCTGAATATCCCAAGTATATCAACTCACTATCTCCCTCCAGAAAGCTATAACCCATCTCATTAAAGATGAAAACATATTAGTATTAACAATGATTAGGTGTAGCTGTATTTTTTATAGGAATTCTATTTCATAACAAATCACAGAGTGACATAGTTTCATGTTCTGCAGTTTTGATTTCTTATTATCATTTACACTCACTTTCAGTGTTGCCTAAGGCAAAGTTGTTGCCTTGGTAGCACAAAAAAATGTACACTTTTATTATAGGCCAGAAAAGCTGAAATACTTGTAGCTTTATATTATGCTCATTTTGATGAGTATCTCAGGAAGGGGATGGCAGGTACAGTGTTTTCACGCTCCTGCTCACCCTTTCTGTACCAATGGAGGCATATCTCATTAACCAGCCAGAGCAGTCTACACCAGAGAGTAAGGCAAAAGATTGTTATTCATTTTAACATGATCTTTCAGGAAACCATTTCCTAACCTGCAAACTTACCTACAAGATGAAGCCCACCAGCCTTCCCTATCCTATATGTTTTATGAGGAAATTATTTAAAAATGAATTTAAAAATATTTAAAATGAAATAAAAAGCATGACACTATTAGTTTCCACCTGAAACTTATAGATGGTCATTGATAGGTAGCTTTTAAATAAAACATTATCTGGAATTGAAAGCTTCTTTTAAAGTATCTAATAGACTAATAGCAAAAAAATATTACTGCAATACCATTACTTTTATAGCCATATTGTACAAAATATGCTGAAAACTGTACATTGTCAGATTTCAAATTAATCTATGGTTCTCTATGGTTCAAAATTGGTATTTTTAAATGGTGAAAACACTGGTTTATTGTTATGATTGCTATTATTATTCTACTATAACTTTAAAAAGGTTTATCTTAAATAGGATACTGTAGTAATCGTATTTATTCATTCACTCATTCCAAAAATATTTCTTGAACACTTAATAAGTGTCAGCCACTGTTCTTAGCTCCAAAGATAAACGGAAACAAGAAAGTCAAAATTTTGCTCCCACAAGGGGTGATAAAGGCAGCTAAAAATGCACAGACAAACATTTATACATAACTGTACACAAAGTACAGCAATAGGTGGTTAGCTAGAGAACACTTAGTAACTAATTTAGATTTTTGCGTGAGGGGTGGCTTCTCAAAGAAGCTGATAATGCGATCAGCGACATGAATTACATAAAGAACTCAGCTTTGTGAAGTTGGGACAGGGAAGGAACATTCCATGCAGGCAGGGCTGACCCCATAATTTGCAGAGCCCCTTGCAAAAATAAAATGTGGGACCTCTTGTTCTAAAAGCTTTAAATGTGCTAAAATATAAAGCTTTCTCATTTCTTCTATGGAATTTCATTGGACTTGTCATAGTGTTTTTTATTTGTTATATTAATATTATTGATATATAAGTGTTATTCTAAGCAAAGAAAATGAACATTTATAATTATTAAATTTTACCATTCATCTTTATATTGTGTTGTGCCAGTTTTAAATGCAAAAGCAAGAGAATTTAACTCACAGGTGGTATCGCCTCACAGACAGCATCACGAATAGTGCACAATTTTTTATTTCAGAGATTGTATATAACATATATCTTTAACTCATACCGGAAGCATTGTACAAAATGTTTTACTTCTTGATAGGCACACATTCTATAAACATTCTTTAACTTGAGCTTTCTTATAAGTAAGGAAGGACTAAATGAAGATGAACATGGGTTAGTTACCCTATTTTTCTCTTTCTATCTCATGATTCTCAGTGTAGGTGATTAGCTTATACAGGGAAGATACATGAGCAAGAAAGGTTATGGACAGGGCTCTTGGATTATTCATGATTCTTTAAACATCACTATTTCCTTTCACTGTTTGAAGCAAGTTCTGGTTCTCAATAGAAGGTGTGTCCTCTCAGAGCGGTCAGTGTTCCTGTTTACTCAGTTCTAGACATGCTTACCTTGTACTTACTTTAAGTCATAATGAACCTCTACTACACACTGTAGTTCTACCAGAATTCTGTGCTCATGGGAAGCTGTAAGTGCTCCACGCAAATGAGGTGACAATGAATGATGGAAATATTGTATATATGAAATATCCTCTGCTCACCCATGTGCTCTACTGTACCACTGAATTTCACTTAAAAAACAAGTTAAAAGATAAAATTATTTAAAAATTCAAGATAGCATCAGTAGAGCATTAAACCAAATATGGGGCCCTTTTGATTACAGGGCTCTCTGTGATTCCCCAGGTCACACACCCATGAATCTGGCCTTCCACGTAGATCAAGAACTTGCTCGAAATCCTGAAAGCAGAAATGAACTCATCACTTTTTAAATGAGAAAGCAGGCTATTGAAGCTTGGTGGGTGGAGAATGGAGGAGATGAGGTCAATGAGGAAGGAACTCACAGATAACACAGGGCTTTCTTTGCCAGGTTAAGAAGTCTGATGTTTACTCTAATTTTGATTGGAAGCCATTGGAATATTGTAAACTAGGAAAATCATGGTCTGATTTACATTTTTAAAAGATTACTCTCCTGTAGAATGTGATGTAGTCCCAGGGAGGTAGTGACTTGAACTATTTTTGGAAATAGTATAGATGGAGAGATGTGCAAAAAGGGTATGTTTCAGAAGTTGAGTGAACTTGGCTTCTGTTAGGTTAGGTTTATGGTTAAGGGGAAAGAGCAAGAAGAGATTATTAGGGTTCTTATTTTTCCTTGTTCAATGAGATGAGGAAGACTAGTGGTAGGACAGGTTTGGTAGATACAGGAAATCTCTTTTGGCCAAGGTGAGTCTGAGTTGCCTGCTAAAATTCCAAGTGATTTTGCCAAGTTAGCTCTTTAGTGGAAGGCCTAACAGTTGGTGAATAAATAAATATAACTTAGAGTAATACAGAGAGAAAACTTAGAGAATTATGGATTATTCGCCACTTTTCTTTGTATGAGAGGTGACTGGCTCTTCTTCAGATGGTCAGTTTTGGTGTACAAGCTAACAAGGTCAGAAATAAAATCTTCCTTTTCTTTCTTCCTCTTAATAATGAGTCACTGTACATACCCAGGAAGGTCTGTAGATTCATCCATTAGAAAAGAAACAAAATCTTATTAGCAGCAAATCACATAGATTCTGGGATTCATAAAGGTGGTATAAAATTTTGTTTTAATAATTATTAGCAGCTCACATATTAATCCAACAGAAATAACCTTAGATGAGGTTCTAAAGGTCCTTTATTTTTGTTAGTCTTCTCTGTACTTTTATTTCTCTGCTTTTTGGATTTCAATTAAACTGTCAAAATCAATGGGTTAAAGCTGACCCTGTGAGGTAAAAATCAGAAGACTAGTATGTTGACTCCATCTTTAGCCACCTGTGTTGTGATTACTCATGCTTAGTGAGTGTTTGCTTGGGCTGTCTGGGATTTGTAGGCATGACATTAGAACAGTAATGCACCATTCTCTCACTGATATCCATCACTTCTCATCCCACAGTATCTATGAACTCTTGTGTGAAAAATCACTTTCCTGTCACAGATGAAGATGTGAAAGGAGAAAGGGTGATGCGAGACAGCACCCTATTATGCCTCAAATAGCTACAGTGAGAGCATCTATCAAATGCTAGCCATTTCTACACTTTGTTTTTAATACATATGCAGGATAAACAGTTTATTTCCTCATTTTACAGATCATATAGCTGGAAAATTTCATCTTTGGGAATCAAATTCATACTGTCAAAGTGACAAAATCTGTGCTCTTGCCATTATACAACATTGCCTCTGTAAAAAAAAAAAAAAAAACAAACTTTGCCATGTGAAATTTTCTTTTTTACATACCAAATATCCATCTGCTTTTATGTTCTACCTGGGCTCATTAGAATGTTATTTTTTAAAGACTAATTCAATATCTAATTTTACAAAATGGGAAACCAAAGCATGGAGAGATTTGCAGACCTATCTAATGCCACATAATAAACACATTTAATGATATAGCTTAATAGTGTTAATTAGTAATTATTTAATAAGATTTATAATTTGTCCTGGTTAATCAGCAATAGATGTAAAAATGGGTTAAAAGTTAAACTTCACTTTTCCCCAAACCTCTATAGAAAATATAAGTTTTTATTTTGCATCGTTTAAATGAATTCTGGTAAATAAATGCAATCAGAGATAGGACTATATTGTAGTGTGTCTTCTACTTAGCCTAATTCTACATTTACTAGTCCTCATTATTTATGAAAATTGGTTCAAGTGTAATCTCATTATGTTTGTTCTCAAATGGAAGCTAATATCAGAAATTACATATCCAACATGCAAATGGCATTTTCTTTCTGAATACGAAACAAGGAAAGGATACCACAAAACTTTCCTGTAACACAAATTAAATTGACATGATTTACTTGAGACCATAGCAGAATCCATAAGGGTTTGGATATTTTTTAATATCTGCAATTAGATATAATGTTAGTCACTGTGTGAATTAGGCTAGGAAAGAGGGTTTTACAGATACTGTATAGCATGAAATACAATTAAAATTCACTTCATTAAGGAAGTGGTTAAAAAAAATCACATCTTACTTTTCTTTCTTTTTTTTTTTTTTAGTGACTCCAAAGATTTCTGAGACCTAGATAAATTGTTAAACAGTGTTTCAAAGCTTTATAATATTTATATTTTAACCCTACAGGAACTACTTGGTTAGAAAAATAGGAAGAATAGGCAATATTTTGCAGCACTGTGAAATTCATCCAGAATCAAAGTGGCCAAATGCAGCTAAGCATAACCTAGTTTTAGTGGTTTATATAAAATACTGCTAATTTGTCCAGTTTTAATTGGAAAAACCTATTCTTCTACCAGAGAAATGATACCATTCAAGCCAGAATGCAAGAGGTAGATAGAACATTAAGTAATGATGCCTCTTCTATATGCCAAGGAA
Organism: Mellivora capensis; assembly: GCA_004024625.1. Classification (NCBI taxonomy): domain Eukaryota; kingdom Metazoa; phylum Chordata; class Mammalia; order Carnivora; family Mustelidae; genus Mellivora; species Mellivora capensis. Next base: position 67,577 of record PISX010009337.1, read on the forward strand.
CTGTGTAAAGACTGAAGGGTAAGTAAAAAACTGGAAGAGAAACATGTGCTCATACTGTACTCTACAGTGAATAAAGGTTATATATTTCTATAAGAAGAGACATGTATGAAGTATTTAAAGCTAAAAGTCTTTAAATAAGCAATTCACCAATAGTAAATAAATAAATAAATAAATAAAATAAGCAATTCGCCAACAAATGTATCTCAAGAATCTGTGTGCTTGCAACTGTGATTGGTCCAGTGGGAAATACAATGGCCTATGCGTGCTTCCTGCCTTCAAGGAGTGCCCAGAGAAGAGACAAGTAGAAGATGCTGCAACAGTGACCCATAAAAGTACAGCCAACAGAAACAATAATATTTTCCCACTGAGGCGAAATGTGCTTCACAGAGCCATTTCGTATTCAGCTTTATAACCTCTAACAAGTAAATGTTTTGGAAAATCCTTTGATGAATATCTAGAGTACTTTGTGTGGATATGGTAGCTGTGTAAATGGGGCAAATACTTATTCTCTCTGTGCTTTGCACATGCAAAATGGGGATAAATACCAGAACTTTCCTGTCCTGTTGTGAGACTGGGAAAAAAAAGATGTACAAAAAGTGCTTAGCCTGATCAGAAGTTCTCTGACTCTGTATCAGTTGTTGTTGTTGTCACCATCATCATCACATTGCAAAACTTGCACAGACATGTTGTTAATGGATAGAGTTGAAGGAGAATAAGAATAGACGTGTCCTCCTTTTTTGCAGCAGTTCTCTTCTGGGGAAAATTGTGACTGTGTACGTATCTTAATAGGGAACACCAATATTTGACGTTGCAATTGCAAACACTCTCAAAAAAAGAGCTGTTTATAATTCAGTTCAATAAACAATCACTGAGTATGTGACTATGACAGGCATGGTAGTAGGCATGAGCATACAAAGATAAATAAAACACATCCCACTCCCAAGGACTTAAGAGTATAAAGGGAGATGGGGCACCTGGGTGGCTCAATGGGTTAAAGCCTCTGCCTTCAGCTCAGGTCATGATCTCAGGATCCTGGGATCGAGCCCCATATTGGGCTCTCTGCTCAGCGGGGAGCCTGCTTCCTCCTCTCTCTCTGCCTGCCTCTCTGCCTACTTGTGATCTCTCTCTCTCTCTCTGTGAAATAAATAAATAAATAAAATCTTAAAAAAAAAAAAAGAGTATAAAGGGAGATTCTAACATTTAGTAGCTTGTGATCAGCACTCTGATAGAGCCATTACAGAGTGCTATGGGGGCAGATTGGAAGTAGGCCTATCCCAGTCTGGAGGAGAAAGGAAGCATCTGTGAAGATTTCTTGGAAGAATTATGCAATGGATGAGTTATATTTAGATGAAGGATATTGTAAGAACAAAGCAAAGAGGCTTGCACAGGCATTGTGTTTTGAGGGAACTATAAGTAGTTTTGAGAGCCTGGACTAAAGTGTAGTGCCGCAGACTTGAAAGGAAAAGAATGTATAAATGTCAGCAAACAACTCATAAAAGGATACATGAATGAGGAAATAAGTGAGTAAGTAGGCTCTGGTCCCACACTGATCTAACAGTGAGAGGTAGTGTGAGCTATGGAGTAAAAAGTCAGATAGCAGAGAAATTATGGAGGCTTCTAGCTTTTAACACATTGGGTTGAGGGAGAGACTAAGTCACTACTCAAAGGTTCATTTCTCCCATGTAAAACAATCCTAGCTGAAGCTTGATTACATTCTTTGGATTTCCATTTCTTATTCAGTCATCAGAATTAAAGACTGGTTATGGCCTAACCTAGCCTTCTATGCAAAATCAAGGAATTTGAACTTGACCAAATAAAAAATAATTCAAAGTAATTAAATGCATGAAGTATAAAAACAATATGCCACCTTACATTTTGGAAATCTCCCCTCAGCAGCATGTTTCAGGATTACCATTCAAATGCATAGAAGATTATAATAGGAAGTAGCTGAAGGCTGCAAGTGCAAAGCGACAAGACTTGCTGAGTATAGGCAAGAGAAAGTGAGAAACCTGAACCAGGTCAGCTGCAGTGGGTGTGAACTGTAGGTAAGCCTAAGAAAGACACTTCGGAGGCAAATCATTAGTACTCATAAATGATAGAGAGAGCTGAAGGGAGACAACAGGTTCTACTTGCTTTGGTTTATTTCTGAAATGTTGATGAAGTCCAATTGACTTAACCATTTAGGATCAGGCCCATCTCTTTAATGTGAGTGGACTCTAACCCCTATTTGGACTATACCACCTTTCTCTTAAAGATGCTCTAGCAGCAGATCATGGGATCATACCAGTTTTGCCTCTCATTGTCATGGACTATAAGAGAGTAGTATTATAAATATGATTGTATTCTCTATTTTGCATCAATCTCCCTGACCAGATTGTGTGCATATATACACATATATATGTACATATGATTAAGACAAAAACTCATGATGAAGACTTGAGAATATTTGGAAATCATCAAGGGAGTAAAAATAAATACAGAACAATTCTACTCTAATATCTAAATGCTGAAAGGACCTCAATCAAACACAAAATTATTGACCAACTAGGACCTTTATGTTTCCATATAATTTTCCATATAATTCATGTTTCCATATAATTCATGTTCAGTATGAAATTCCATGACAACTTTTAAAAACCATAAAGTTTCTGTTTTTATTTTGATATCAATTTTTGTTCCAGTGATATGTGGGAAGCAGTAAGTGCAGGTCTGGATTAAGAAAAGTAGAGTAGGGGTGCCTGAGTGGCTCAGTTGGTTGAACATCTGCCTTTGGTTCCGGTCATGATCCCAGGATCCTGGGACAGAGCCCATGCAAGACTCCCTGCTCAGCAGGGAGTCTGCTTCTCCCTCTCCCACTGCCTCTCTTCCCATTCATGCTCTCTTTCTTTCTCTCTCTGAAAGAAAGAGAAAGAGAGAGAGAGAGAGAGAGAGAGAGAAAGAAAGAAAGAAAGAAAGAAAAGAAAAGAAAAGAAAAGAAAAGAAAAGAAAAGAAAAGAAAAGAAAAGAAAAGAAAAGAAAAGAAAAGAAAAAGGAAAGGAAAGGAAAGGAAAAAGAAAAAGTAGAGTAGTCTTACCTGTAAGTATTCTGATTTGATGGGTCTGGGGTGGGACTAGGAAAATTTTACCTTTTAAAATAAAGCTTCTCAGATGGATTTTATGTGCATTCAGGGTTGAAAGAACAGGTTTCCTAGATAAAGTATAAATCCCTTATTATGCCATTTATGGTCCTCTGTACCCTGATTCTTGCCTGCTACCCTAGCCCCATTTCCCCACCACAGTCTGCTTTCTATCTATACCAAATAGCTTGCAACTCTCCAGTCATATTAGGCTGAGTTGTGCCTACCTGCCACGTTTGCCCATATAATTCAAGAACCCAGCTTAAAATTGATGACCAACTCCTTTGGCTTCTCTTCTGTGCTGTAAGAACTCCCACCACAGCATCATATGAACACTTTATATCAGGATCATTTGAAAGTTGCCATTTGAAAGTTGACTGCAGGTTGTAGCTATTGTACCAAGACAGTTGGCAAAATTTAACTCTCAGAAAAAACTGCTCCTGTATTCGAGGAAAAACACTTTAGCAGAACTTCTATTTATGCAAAGAAAAGATCCAGATCCTACTCTGAAGGGGAAATGGTCAGCAAAAGAAGAGCTAAAAGCCTGAGTATAATAGGATTGTAAGGAATCTTGGTTTTCTGGGGGAAAAGATGTTCTGGCAAGGACAGCTTCTGACGGAGAGAGAGGACAGAGTCCCGGATTTCAGAGTTCTTAGCTCATCCAAGGCAGCAAACTGAATTCGGATCCTAAAGCAGAGGCTCTTAACCTGATTGACTTGGTGCTGACTGATGGGCCTAAGCCAGAGGGGGTTATTGGAGACATAAGGAAATTCAATACGTTAAAGTGCCTCCTGCTTCTTGTCATAAACAACAGTACTAGAAGTGTTCAAATAAATATTTGGTCTCCTTAAAAGTTGTAAAAGGTGATTGTTATTAGCTTATCTAAAGCTCTAAAATTCCCTGGTGTGGAATGAAGTAGGATTTGTAAGCACACAATGAATAGGAAGTAGAGACATGTCATGGGGGGGTTTGTTTGCATTCATGATCCATAACCTTTATTGAATATCAACTACACTAGGTACTGGATATCTCTGGGTTCATGTAATCCTCGCTATAACCTATAAAATTCAGTCATGAAATAAGGATGTGGAAATAGAGACATAGAGAATTTAGGGTCAAAACATCTAGCGAGTGGCAGATTGAGTTTTGACCCTTCTCTGAGTTCACCTAGAACCCACTCTTCTGAACACCGTGTAACTTAAGACAATGCAGTCCACAATGGCAAAGGTCAGGAAAAATCTACTGAAAATGTTTATTGTGAATAGTAAAGAAAAGAAGATTAGAAATTTACCAAGTATACATTTAAGTACGTCACTGGCTGCTAAAAAAGCACATATGTGCTACAAAATAAATAACAAATAAAAATTTTATTTAGGACCTATTTCACAGTAAAAGCAACCTCTTGTTCTCTTTGTGGCTAAGCTGCTTTCCCAGTAAAAAATTTAATTTTGATGGAGTTAAATTTCTTAGTATTTTACCATAGCACTACAGATTTTAATTTTGTTGAAACATATCTACTTCCTTGTTCCATACTGTTTCATTTAATGGTATTTCCCAGCCTTAAATATACTAAAAAACTCTTCTACCCAGTTAAGTCAAACTTGGGAGTTTACAGAAAAAAACCATCTTTGCTTCTAAGTAATTCACTTTCTTATTTTTAAGGAAGGAAATATTTTACCAACACTTTAAAAAAGAATCCACAATAGGATAGAAATTCTTCTAATTTTAAGAAAGGTTTCCCCACTTTCCCCACTGAAAATACAAATTCCCATAAATACGAGACAATACTGATAGCCACATTGTATGAAGTCACATATACGTAAAGTATAGACACCAAGCTCCTTTAGTATTTCGTTGAGATATTCCTACTGTAACACCCATAAAATGACCTATCTGAAGGGCTTTTGCTTTTTGAGTTATACGACACAAATTGAATTTGAATAATATTATATTATGTGTCACATAGTGGCTACCATCATTTAGCACATCTTCATTTTGACAGAGCAGTAAGCTATAGCAAATACATGGTGGTTTTGGTAAAGAAAAAACTATCAGAAGGTAAAGGGCTATCAATGGATTTGAACTAATCAAATCAATAAAAGCTATTTGTGCCTCCACTCAAAACTGCTGGAAAATGGTGTGTGGAGTCCTAAAGAGTAGGATAAGAATAAAGTTTATTTCCTTACAGACTAAGATGCAGTAGAGCATTCTTTGCCAGTACAGTATTCCAAGGGTTAGCTTTTAGTAATTAAAACCATTCACCCTTATTATTAAAGTTTATCTATATTTAAAATCTGAAGTCAGCCAGCATGAAGAGCTAAATCGTAATTAGTTTAATAAAACTATCCAGGGAGGTTATGAGGTCTAGCAGAAAATATGGGAAGTCAGTGAGGTGGGTTTCATCTCAGCTCTGTGACTGAGACCTGTCTGTTACTGTAGGCCTCAGTCTACACTCTATAAAATGAAGACTGTGTAGGCAAGACACTAGTAATTCAGCACTGCTGTCCTTCCTCATGTCTGGTCAACAGCCCGTGTGTTGTTGACAGGGTATTTTCTTCTGCTTCCCCTAATGCTGGTCTTCTAGTTTTCCCATGGATGCACTGCCTCCCAATTCACGTGCTACTTCCCATTTTCCAAATGCTGACAGGAATCATTTTACCATTAGGGAAAAAAGTTTGATTTATCTTTAAATATTTATCTTTAAATTTTTAGTGTATAGTCTAATACTTGTCTTGCATCACAGAGCTTATCAAGTATTAAGGCTCTTTGGGGAAGCTGAACATTCTCAGGTACGATGTTTCATTAGAATTTCATTTTTACTTTTATTTATCCTTCCTAGTTATGTATGTCCAGATTAGTATTAAAATAGATTTTCAATAGATTACATTCCCAGATACCTACCTGTAGGACAGACAGAGAAGACAGCTAAGATCACAATGAGTAAAGAGGGGCAATTTAAGGCAGACATAAATAAAGTAAATGATTAAGAAAAGACTTCAATTTTCGGATCAGTAAATAATGGATCACTTTTTAAAAATCCCTCTTTTTATTTCTTTGTTAGTTTTTTACAAACTTGGATATTAAGTACCTATAAACCTCATTAGTGGAAAGATAATTGATTTTGGAATCAGACAGATTTCCGTTTGAGACTCAGTTTTGCTTTTGAGACCTGGACAATCTATTCTTGCTAATTCTCATACCTGCCATTGATGAAATAAGGATAATAGAAGGCTGTAAAATTTAAGGTTGATATATAAGTACCCAGCACATGGCAAACATTACATTAGTTGTTGCCCCACTCCCTCTGAGCTCCTGACACTTACCCACCCCTGTGTCAGGGAACCTGAAATGAATATGGCAATAGGCAATAGACTGTAAATTCTTCTAGGGCAGATACTGATACTCTTTCCTATCTCTTATAGGAGAGTATCTCTGATACTATTCCTATACTCTTATCCTACTGATACTTTATCTCCAGTCCCTGGCTCTGTGCCTGGCATATTTTATTTCAATGTTTGTTGGGAGAATATGTTGTGTCTGTATATAGGAACTTACAACCAATACTGGTTAAATCAGACATTCTCAGAAAAAGGAAAGAAAATTAGACTAAAAACCACATAGAATGTAACACATGCAAACACCTAGTAGGGAGAGGTAGATTAGTGGGAGCCTAGATTCTCTGAGAAGGCGTAGGGGCCAGATAAAGAGACTACAGGAAAGGTTAGGAGTTAATATGAATGAAATAGAGAAAGAATAAGTCACCCTTTTACACTCTCTGTCAGATCTTCATGAGACTTCAGGAGAGGAAAGAGCTTTTGAATTAAAATTCTGGCCTCCATGGAGGAAAGATTTTTATCATGAATTTGGGTCATTGCTGAGAAAGATCTTTAGACTAAATAACTAACATCAGACATATCATCTAGGGAATCAGTGGCCTGGCCCAGTCTTGAGGTAGGCAGGATGTATTCTTGAAATGTTTATAGTCTCAGGCCTCATTTTCCCATCTGTGAGTTGAGACCAATCATTAGGGTTATTCATTCAAAGTTATTTGATTCCTCTCAATAATTTTTTTCCAAAAGTCCAAAACACTTCTCCTTTACCTATTCAGAGCTCTGAGAGAGGGGTGGGGTTTTTCTAACAGCTATTAAAGGACTCTTAAAAGTACCACAGAGAAGACATACTTTTCACTATACCAAGTTTGCCTGCTTTAATTTTTATCAGGATAGGATTTATTCTAAATATGTTAAATAATGTTTGCAAATGGACTCTGTTATTGTGAAATAAAAATTAGGATTCTTTTCCAATATGGTCTCAGAACATAAGTTAGCAAAGCTACATTGTTACTGAATCATTCTAGAATAAAGATCTGGCATGTTTAAAACCTGGAGGTAGTCCACTCCATTAGTACCCTCTGTTATCCATTTGCAAATAATTCTCCAGAGGTTTGGCTTGCTATTTTAATCATTTAACAGGCTGGACTACAACACATGCATAGAAGTTGTCCACTTACCACCTTCACTGCTACTAAGGTTATTGAAGGCACCATCCTACTTTACCTGGATTTCTGCAAAACTGCTCTTAATTGGTCTCCTTTTCTCCACCCTCACCCCTCCCGAACCCTACTGCCTTCTCCATATAGCAAATGCAGAGATAATAATAAATTGCAAGTCTTGTCACTCATCTGTTTAAAATTCACAGTGACTCCCTTTTCTGTGCTTCGTAAAAAACCAAAAGTCTTATGGTGGTCCATATAAGAATGGATATAATCTCCCAACTTGTCTATGCTTTTCCTTCTTCTATTATTCTTCCCCTCATTCTCTTCTTTCCAGCCATACTGGTTTTCTAGCTGTTTCACAAAAATGTCATGAATGTTCTCACTTAAGGATTTTGTTCTAGCTGTTCTCTCTGCCTATGATTCTCATTCTTTAGATGTTTATATGGCTTTTACCTTCACTTCTTTCATGCCTTTGTTCACATGCCATTTTCTGTTTGAGGTCAGTCCTGACTTAAATCTACTTACACTTCGCAAACCATGTAACTCTATTTATCCTTTTAAACCTCCATCCTTGGCATTTATCACCTTATAATAAACAAAAATTATCTTATTTACTATGATTATTTGTGTCCCTCTAATCTGACATAAGCATAATGAGGGCAAGATTTTGATGGTTACTGAATCTTCACTGCCTCTAATAGTTCTTGGCATATAGTAGGTGATTAATAAATTTTTTTAAAGATTTTATTTATTTATTTGACAGACAGAGATCACAAGTAGGTAGAGAGGCAGGCAGAGAGAGGGGAGGGAAGCAGGCTCCCTGCTGAGCAGAGAGCCTGATGTGGGGATCGATCCCAGGACCCTGGGATCATGACCCGAGCCAAAGGCAAAGGCCTTAACCCACTGAGCCACCTAGGTGCCCCGATTAATAAATATTTTAACTAAATAATGCACATTTTAATAAGATGTAGGGACATAATAAAGTCAAAAATTGTGAAATGCCAATAATTAAAGAAAAGGATTATATATTATTTACCAGTTGTATGAAATGATAAATGCAAAAGAAATCTAGAAAAAGAAGTCAGTGTAAGGTTGCCTATAGAATGTTCACTTCACAAAGACTAGATTTCCTGTTTACTATTAAGAGATTGAACATACAAATGGACAA
>PISX010009338.1:0-76221 GCA_004024625.1 Mellivora capensis
ATATCGGCTTGGATATTTTAATATCCACCATGAATGTAGATATCTGGTACAACCCTAAGTATACATATGTAGACATAGAAATATGCATGAAAATTCACCAGGTCAAGGAACAATCTCTTCTCACTCTCTTAATAGCTATGGGAAAATCTTGGTTTCAGGCAAATGTAAAAAGTAATATTTCATTGTTATGATATAATCAGATGACTCTATTGAGTGATGATAACATATAGTCATACATAATACTTTTTATGTGTAGGAAAATTCAGAAGCATCTTTTTTTCAATAACATTTTACCTATTAGTGTTGCTACTGACAGGACTTACTTGCTACTTGACAGCATGTAAACTGTGTGAAGGATATCTGAAATCCTCTTTGATATCCCAATTTTATTTCCCAATACAGGTTAGCATGCTATACTTTACTTTTTATCAAATGACAGTGATATAGTGAATATAAACATCTGAGTTATTCTTTGATTTCTGTTTCAAATGAAGCTCTACAAAAAAAAAAATAAAATAGAAGGCAGTTACTAGTTTTCATTTTTATTTCATATTTTTTTCTGGGCAATGCCACTCATAGCTAAAAGATCGACAGAAACCATGCTGGAATGATCTATGCTCCTTGCACACCAGAGACACATACAATTTTTTATCAAATTAATGCTTCAGGCATTGAATTTATCATAATAGGAACTAAAGAATTAGTGAGAGCAGATCTAACCTGAGGGCTGACTTCACGGTTTTTGTGGTATGAGGAGTCACCTGGGGCTACTTGCTTAGAAGGGCCCACACTTAGTGCTCTGTTGTTACCATTTTGAAACTCATGATAATTACTCAACAAATGGTCACCATTTTTATATTACACTTCCCCTGAAGATTATGTAACTTGTCCTGTCCAAACTGTGTAGAAAATCAGCAACCTTTACAGAAACCCATTGTTTGGTAGATTGTTCTAAGGGCTAATTGATGAAAGTGTCAGTTGTTCTGTTCTTATTTACCATTTTCCCCTTGTGCCTTTTTTATACAAAGATTTTGAGCCTCTCCTTTAGGCAGGAACATAGAAAGGAAAGTAAGTCTTACTTATCTTTATAGCCTCAATGCCTAGCACACACATAGAAATTGTTCATCAAATGTTTGCTTAAGTGAATTTAATTGACCAGCTGTAATGTTAGAGGGCATTTATTAGAAATGATCATTGTTCTCTTATAGATTTATTTTGCCACATTGAATTATGGTGGTAAAGTTTGTATAAAATATGTATATTTGGGGCACCTGGGTGGCTCAGTGGGCTAAAGTCTCTGCCTTCAGCTCAGGTCATGATCCCAGGGTCCTGGGATGGAGCCCCGCATAGGGCTCTCTGCTCAGCGGGAAACCTGCTTCTCTTCCTCTCTCTGTCTGCCTGCCTCTCTGCCTACTTGAGATCTCTGTCTGTTAAAATAAAAAAATAAAATAAAATATGTATATTTATTGAATAGATAGCAATTCCAATACTAACACTTAAAAATATGCATGATAAAATAACAAATATCATTTCTGCTTTTGAAAATTCTTAAACTAAATAGAGGCAAAAGAATGTGAAAAATAAAATTTTAAAGTGAGTTGATATGACTTTTCCAATGTGGAGACTAAGAATATATAATATATATTATATATGTAATATATATTATATATGTAATATATAATATATATACTTAAAAATAATTTTATAGAATTTAGAATTGAAGAAATTACCCCACTCAAATTTATTGGATTATTTCCTCTGAGTTTAAACAAACAAAGCAAATATTCATATTCCTTCAATAGTCCCATAGTCCCATTACAACTGCCTACTTTCCTATATTCTTTGAATCCCAAGTTTTTATGAGCTTCCTTCAACACATTCCTTCATAAACAAGTAGCTTAAGACTCACATTAAAAATAAGCAAATTTTGAAGCAAGTTCATATTTGATTTTTCTTGTTCCTTAAGTTTTTTATATATTCAGAAAAGTTATTCAACTCATTTGAAGATTGCTTTATCCAACCAATGGGAAATTTTCTTCAAATGGGCTGATCAATAGTATTTTTCCTTTTTTTTTTTTTTCAATTTCATTGAGGTCTAATTGCATATACAGTTGTCAGATATTTAAAGTATACATCGTGAAAATCAGATGAATGAATACATTGTGAAAAGATTTCCTCTTCAAGGTAATTAACACATCCATCACCTCACATATTTATCAGGTTTGTTTTGTTTTGTTTTTGATTTGTGATTTTTGTGTTTTTTTTTGGAGGGGTGAAAACTCTCAGCAAATTTCAATTATACAATACAGTGTTATCAATTATGTTATGGGTACTATGTGTACTATGTTATACATTAGGTCCTAAGATGTTATTCATTTTATAGCTGAAATTTTGTACCCTTTCACCAAACTCTCCCTATTTCACCTACTCTTAGCCCCTGGCAACCACTTTTTCTACTGTTTCTGTGAGTTTGATTTTTTTTTTTAATTACACCCCTATGTGCTACTGTGTAGTATTTGTCTTTTTCTGTCTGACTTATTTCACTTAGTGTAATGCATTTGGTGTGCATCTATGTTGTTACAAATGGCAGGATTTCCTTCTTTTCTCGTGGCTGAATAATGTGCCATTATAATATATACCACACCCTTTTTTATCCATTGATCCATAGATGAATACAGGTTGTTTCCAGATCTTGGCTATTGTGAAAAATCCTGCAATTATCAGGGTGTAAAGATATCACTTCAAGATCCTGATTCATTTCCTTTAGATATGTACACAGAAATGGGATTGCAAGATCATATGATAGTTCTATTTTTTAATTTTTTGAGGAGCCTCCACATGGTTTCCATAGTGGCTGCACCAATTTACATTCTCACCAAGAGTGCACAGGTTTCCCTTTTCTCCACTTCCTCATCAGAATTTGTTATCTAGTGCCTTTTGCTAATAGCAATTCTAACACAGATGAGGTGGTATCTCATTGTGGCTTTGATTAGCATTTCTCTGATGATTAGTGATGCTGAATATCTTTTTATGTACCTCTTGGCCATTTGTTTGTCTTCCTAAAAAAATGTCTCTGTTCATTTTATGATCAGATTTTTTCTTTTCTTTTTTTTTTTTTTTTTTTTTTTTTTTTTTTTTTTTTTTTTTTTTTTTTTTTGACTCTTAGGTTGTGTGAGTTCTTCATTCGTTTTGGATACTAACCCATCAAATAGATGATTTGTAAATATGTTCTCCTATTTCATAGTTTATCTTTTCATTGTAATGGTTTCCTTTGTTGTGCAGAAGCTTTTGAATTTGATGTAGTCCTATTTCTTTATTTTTTATGTGCTGTCTTTAGTTTTTATATCAAATTCAAAAAAATTTTACCAAGACTGGTATCAAGGAACTTTTTCCCAGTGTTTTCCCCTAGGATTTTTATGCTTTCTGGTCTTATGAATGGACACATTACTTTTCTAGCATGTGCATTTCAGTTAATTCAAAGTTGTAATACTGTTTATTAATGGGATTTAGGAGAAATCTCATGATGAAATGGAAAATTTTTTCCTGTAGTTTCCTAACGATCCTTTTTATAATTGTAATTTTAAGTAACAGGACTTAAAAAATAATAATGAGAAAGAGGAGAAAAAGAAGGAAAGAAAGAAGGAAGGAAGGAAGGAAGGAAGGAAGGAAGGAAGGAAATGACCAAAATTTCCATTAATTGTTATATAGAAGAGTCACAATATCATTACAGTGTTATTTATTATCTGCATGTTAATTATTAGTTTTCACTTCATTTAAGTGAATTCTTCTAAAATTGGTCATTATTAGTTACGGTTATAAAATATGCTTCTGGAATGTTCCTTTATGTGAACTGATTTATAGGGAATTATTCTCTTGAGACAAATTATATCCCTTAATTATGATTTGTTAATTTACAAAAAAGTTTCATTATGGGGGGTCCCATAATGGGGGGCTCAGTGGGTTAAGCCTCTGCCCTCAGCTCAGGTCATGATCTCAGGATCTTGGGACTGAGCTCCGCATAGGGCTCTCTGCTCAGTGGGGAGCCTGCTTCCCCCTCTCTCTCTCTGCCTCCCTCTCTGCCCTCTTGTGATCTCTCTGTCTGTCAAATAAATAAATAAAATCTTAAAAAAAGGTTTCATTATGAACATTAATTTTAATGTGAAATATACACATATATAATTTTATGATTTACATACTTCTGTAAAAATACTCATCTCCAAGGCTTTTCACAGATCATTTGCTGAAATCAGAAGGAAGATTAAGCTGATCCTGGGCATAGCCATGTTTGTTTGAGGAGTCATCTGGAACAATTCTAATTAGGAAAATAATGGACAAATCAATGTTTATGTCGTCTTTCATCCCTGATGAGTCTAATACATATGAGTTACAGGGTATTTTCTGAATTCTGGTTTCTAGACAACAGTTTGGTTCTTGAAAAAACATCAAAATCTACTGACAGGAAGTAGACTTCCATGCATCCATCAAGAAAGAAAGGTAATAGAAAAGGGGGATTACTATAGATTTAGTTAATACATACTGCACATACAACCATCATAAAAAATAAATGCAGATGAATTTGGAACAACACAGGTTATACACATGAATTCCTGCCTTCGAAGAACAATCAGTTGCCAGAAGTCTTATCCTAAGAAATCTACATAGAATTTAGACCCTCAAATATATTTCTGACTAGAATTCATGAGTAAAATGTTAGGGAAACTTTATCTCCTTATCAAAATCCCCTAAAACCAAATAGATCTTCATTCCACTTAATTTAAAAAAAAAAATGAAAGTTTCTAAAGTGTTATGCCTGAACCTGTGTGGGTGACCTCATTTATTCTGTATAAATCACAAAGATATTCTACAGCAAAAAGAAATATTTGTGTGTATATATACATATACAAACATAGGTATGTACATAAGCTTGTGTGTGTAAATGGATATATAAGTAGATAAATAGGTAGATAGATACAACTTTGTCATTTCAGACTTATATGTACTTGCTTTATCTCAATTTTAGCTCAGTTCCTTTCTTTACACTATTAGAAAAAAAACTCATTCATTATGTATTTTTATAGTAAGTAGGGTATTTTTTATTTTTACCCTGGAGGTCAAAGCTTTGATTAGAGATACAAATATATCTTCATTCGTACGCTACATCTTTTCATTCCACTTCAGTTTTGACTTTGGGTTTTTTATAGTGACTCCTTGGTGACATCATTTTGTTAGGCTACTCAAAAAGAAATAGAGGTGAATACATCATTAAAAACACCAGTAAAATAATATCAGACAAAAAGCTCAACGTATTATCAAGGGAAAAAAATAGTAAGGCAATACATACATTCCAACACTTTCATCCAAGAGACTGGGAGAATTTTCAAGAAACTTACCACAGGAAAACGTAATAATGCCTAGAGTATAGATGGCAGTAATTGCAGCAAAGGAAGGTATCTAAATTCTATACATGGTTTGGTAATAACATATGTTGTCCAAAAGTCTGTTTACAATCAGTAGCAAAGCATGGCTATCAATAGCAAACAACATTAACTGCAAAGAGCCTTTACTTAGAAACAGGCATTTGTTTCAGAATAAGTGAGTACATTTCTCAAAACATTAAAATCAACCAGTTAAAATAAGATTCATATATATGGAACCAGTTGTTATCATGTATATTCATGAAGGAATCATACCTATTGAGTAGAATGTTATTAATGTTTGTGAAGATGATCAATTAACAACCAGACCTGCCCTCTGAATATTGATCCTTTTTTTATGCCTTTGATTAAAAAGTTTCCTGAAAGAATAATACTCAAGTCTAAATTCTGAATATTGAATAAAGCTGCAATTTGAAAACATTGAAAAATATGGAAAACTTTACTCCTTGATTGAAAAGGTTAAGATAAATTTTAGTCGTCTGTCACAGTCAGCTTTCTTCCCGTCACTTTGTGAAAAATTAGACATTTACAACACCTTTATGTTCCCTTTATTCATTCATATTATAGTGATGGGCTGAGGAAGGACACATAAGACAGAGAAAAAATGCAAAAATGCAAGTACAATACAATAAATGCCTGCCTTCGGCTCAGGTCATGATTCCAGGGTCCTGGGATAGAGCCCCACATCAGGCTCTCTCTCCAGTGGGGAGCCTGCTTCTCTCTCTCCCACTGCCTGCGGCTCCCTGTGCTTGTGCTTGTGCATGTGCATGCCTTCTCTTTCACAAATAAATAAATAAAATCCTTTAAGAAATGTAGGTGATGATGGGCGCCTGGGTAGCTCAGTTGGTTGAGTGACTGCCTTCGGCTCAGGTCATGACCCCGGACTTCCAGGGTCTGTAAGAATGGGTTGTGTCCCTAACCGGCCGACACTGCATACGTGACGCTAGCTAAAACCTGGAAAACAACTTAATCATATACCACCAGAGCAGTTAGGTGGGGGGTGCCACAGGGACCAAATGTTAAAGAAAAACAAATAACTTGCAGAGATCACAATCCCACAAGACAGGAGTCTCCCTTGGTTTGCAAATGTCCTGGTAATTTACAACATAGAGACTATCTTTTCAACTGGCCCAATTCCCAGAGACAAACGGCTCAGTCCCTTGAGGCCTAAAGTCCCACTCCCCACCATAAAACTGAAGGAGGCTGAGGCAGGAGGAAATGTAAATAAAGTTAAATTTCTTCTAAACCTAAATGTCACTTAACTGCCAGGATGATGCCAGGGTGACAACGGGGGGCAAAAAGTTAAACAAAATTATGCTATATAAGCCCTTGGTTCTGAGAACTCAGGGTCCTTGTTGAAACCCGCTGTGCCGGGCAGATACTTGGATTCCCAGCTAGCTGGAAATAAACCTCGCTGTGTGACTTGCATTATCGAGTGTGTTCTCTGTCTATTTGAGGGGTGGTTGACTCCGTATCCTAACAGATCGAGTCCTGCATCGGGCTCCCAGCTCCTTGGGGAGTCTGCTTCTCCCTCTGGCCTTCTCCTCTCTCATGCTCTCTCTCACTCATTCTCTCTCAAATAAATAAGTAAAATCTTAAAAAAAAAAAAAAAAGAAATGTAGGTGATGAATCACTAAATTCTACTCCTGAAAACAATATAACCCTATATGTTAACTAACTAGAATTTAAATAAAATCTTGAAACAAAAAGAAAATGCATAATACATCCAATGTTCTATATACACATATGTAAAGTTCCAACTGCTTTTCTAAGGTATAGAGTAGTATGAAGTTAACAGAGTAGACTCAAGCCACACAGAATTCAAAACAGATTAGAAGGATCATCTCACAATGTGTATGTTGCAGTTGTAGTCTCATGTTGGGTGGTATGGTTTCCCTAAAATAAGACATAGAAACAGGTTTACCCAACCACTCTTACTATCACAAAGGACTCACTGAAAAACCAACTGGACAAATTCTA
The DNA here is from genome assembly GCA_004024625.1 of Mellivora capensis. Lineage (NCBI taxonomy): Eukaryota > Metazoa > Chordata > Mammalia > Carnivora > Mustelidae > Mellivora > Mellivora capensis. Next base: position 7,416 of record PISX010009338.1, read on the forward strand.
GATCAAAAATAAAAGATTCAGTTAAAAAAGAAAATGTTATTTGCAATATTCTGTATCCCCAGTACTACATTTGCAACTACAGAAACTCTAAAAAACTTAAAATCATCATTCTTACACTCAAGAAGCTTAAATCTAGATAGATCAAATAAAATAAATGTAATGAACTTAAATAAATTAGGAGCTTCACTAATTTCAGAGAAGTGAGTTATTGTTAATATTGAATTTGGCATCAGTTGTTGTTAGTCATAATAATTATCTTTCTCAATGACAGGATTTCAAATATTTTCAAGCAAATATGACACGTGACAAAACTTGTGAGGTTGATACTAGGTTACATTTATGAGAAGATGTGCTATTCTTTACACATTTAAGTGTAGTTGTGCCTTAGTAAGTTAACTAATAATGAGAGAGACAAGAAAGTTTTTTTCAGTAAGCACCTGATAAAATTAATACTAACACTAATTTATTCACAAATTTCGGTGCAGTGCTTACCATGATCTTATATTGATGTTGGCACTGGAAAGATAATAATAAATAAGACAGGTGTAGCTCTTGTTTTATAAGACACACAGACTGGTATCTTTTAAAGGACAATGTTTATTAAAAGGCAGTAAGTAGTTGAACTTATATATTTATTGAAAATAATCATTTTTATTTGAGGGCTTAATTATGAGTTACCATAAAGATGTATCTAAGAACTTGGAAATAAAGAGATGAAAACTGTCTTTTGAGCTAAAATTTAAATTAATATATTTTGGATTAGAGAAAAGATCAACAAAGTCATCTTAAAAATAATGGCTTCAAACTTTTATGACAAACTGTAACTTACTTGAATATACTGACATACGAAGGAAAGGAGTCATTCAAAAGGAGGTTGTCAGTCTTGGAAGCAAGGAGAAGAAAGAATCTTGGAAAAACTGGCAGACCTCATCCAAACATGCTTCTGAAGCAGAAGAGAGTATGTTCTTAAACAATGCATGATTTCTCAAAACCAGAATTAAGATGCAATAGTATTAAAAGTCTGTAACTTAATCATGTACACACCAAGCAAATTTCTGGATGTAATTTGCCTTTTAATGGGATCTACTTTCAAGGAAAGATGTGAGTCACATTGATGAAAGTATTATAGTCTGTGTGATGGCTTAAATGAAACATTGGCATTCTGACTTTATACTTCAGTCTCTGTGACTTTAGTGAATGTGAGGCTAACTCTGAAAGCAATCCATGCTCAGTATGCTGAAGGAATGACGATTCAAAATCTGAAAACCTGAGCAGGAAAAATAGAACCACAACTATAAGTATTGCATGACATTTTGAGATGTATACACCTAACTTAAACTCCATGGGGTGTATTACACAAATCTTCTCTGAGGTTGTGGGCATTGATAGTCTGACAGTCACATTAGTGGGCTAGGTAATATTTTATAAATCACAGTGTATTGGCAGAAATGAACATGGGCAGAGGACTATGGAAAGACAATTTCAGAAAAGGGACTCTGAACAAATATGTTTTCATGGAGCATAGTATATCTTAGGACCTAGTGAGCAGAGTGATTTAATAAATCACTCCATACGATTGTGTTTAATAACAAGTATTTGAGTTGGAAGGCCTTTTTGATCCCAAGTGAAGCCTTCTGAAAAGCTTATCTTTTATCAAGCTATTTTTCATTTACTTCTAAATTCTCTGACTTGAAATTTAATCTATCTATGATTCTCAAAATTAGGTGGCAGAGAGGAAAGAATGTTTCTTAAATATATATAACAATAATAATAATCATCATCATCATCATCATCATCCTTCACGGGCTGTCCTTGTTTTCAGTACTTCTTTCAAGCATCTGTTTTTCTATTATTTGAGTTTTTTCCAAATAATTTTGATTTAACTTTCTTTCTCTCTCTCTCTCTTTTAATCTTCCTGGTGACATTCTATCAGTCAAATTATCATGGCAAGAGTTTGTCCTCACAATCCTTAATTGAAAATTCTAGAAGGAAGCTGTTGTCGGTGTTCATTTTATTGTTTTAATCATGACTGCCCTGGCAGAATGCTAACTTAACCAGCAATATCAAGCAGCTCTATCCACAAATTAGCTCCTTCATGGGGCAAGATTTGGGGAGAGGGCAGAGTAAAGAAGAAGAGAAGTCTCTAATGAAGTACATATCCACTGGCCTTCTCCCAGTGATTACCAGGAGGATTTTAAGGGCAGAAGATCTTTGTTAAATTCATGGCCAATAGTAGCAGAAGTAGTATTACTAGTAGTACTAACAAATTGTGTATTGATTGAGTGCAAAAAGTATTTTCCCATGCATTTTTATCAATGAATAAATCTAGACCATAAAATTTCGTTAATTTGGTAGAATGTGCTGGAAGCTGAGGATAATGGAAAAAAAAAAGTGTCTCTATGTTTTAATGTAACCTTTCTAGCCCTTTCACTATTAATCATTGAGCAGTCTTTAATGTACATCCCTAATGGGCATGAAGAACATCAATTTCAAAAAGGCTAAGAAACGAGTAGCCACTGGGGCAGAGCCACCACCCTAGCCAAGTGATGAGGCATTTCTAAAAGAGAATAAGGAGGTCTGGACAGTGTGTAGAATCTGAGGTTGTTCTGGCTCCCTCACCAAGTGGGATGCTGGCTAGTATCTCCAGCCTTGTCAGCCAGCCTGCCAAAGTTAAAATAAACCCAGGGCAGCTTATCTTTTATTCAGATTAATTAGCTCCTGGGTAGCACAATGAAAATTAATTAGGAAAACACTGGAAAAGATAATGCACAATGTTATCTTTGAGAACTGCAAAGTCTTACAGTGTTGGACCAATAAAAAAGAACCTGTTTCCACATGTTTGGGATAATCTTCTGTTTGTGCTCTGGAGTTATTTGCCAGAGGCATTAAGTCAAAGTCACTGATTCAGTCCTGGTGATTTCTGATTTCCTGTGAATAGTTGTGGGTGTGTCTTCTGAACTGTTTGCAGGAACTTCACATAAGACATTAGGTTCATTTTCTGGGTTTTTTTGTGTAGTTTTTTTTTCTCTTGTATATATATATATATATATACACACATATATGTATGTGTATATATATATACACACACACTAATTTACTGAAAACAAAAACAAATTTAAGATCCTTAATTTCTGGGTAAATGCTTATTGGCAGTAAAAATATAGGAGTTGAGGTTAAAATCACTGTAAATGAGACACTTCCAGTTTATGTTTTTTATAAAAAATATAAGAATGTTTCTCCATAACCATATTTAAAACACATCATACCATAGAACTTTCTTCACATCCCCCACTATTACAATAAAAACTGCAAAGATATATTTAGTTTGTAATTATTCATTTTCAATACCTGAAAATTATCTCTGGAAATCGCTATTAGATCTAAAGCTCTCACCTAATTCTGTTTGAACACAGCTCGTTTTAACAGATTCTATTAAGTTTCCAGGATAATTATGGTTCCTAAAATATAACTCCACACAGTAAAAGCTGCTATACGTGGAGCAGCAGCTCTAAGCCAACTCCCTGCGACAGTGTTTTAAAGAGCTTCCAGTGTTATTTTCCATAATAAGGCCCACTAGTTGGCAGAACCCCTGGAAGCTATGCAAACAGCAACACATCTGTTCTCTAAGAGGCAAAATGCTGTGTCTCAGTTGAGATGTTTATTCTCTTTACCAGCAACATTGGGAAAGGGCAAAGCCTGGAGCTGGCTAGAAGAAATTTTCCTTTATAGGCTTGCATATTTTTATAGGAAGAGAAAAATCTGGCAAAGGCAAAAACAGTGAACTCTTGCACTTCGATTCATGATACTTAGAGAGTAGCCTCTCTTTCAGATTGGCAAAATCAAAGGTATATGCAATGTTTTGTGTGTGTGAAGTCATAAGACTGAAGACAAGCTGAAGTCCACAGCAGGAAAGGAAAATTTTGAAGTTCATTAATTAGCTTGTTTAAACTATTATTTCCAGAACTGATTATTTGTTTAAATGAGAGGATCAGCCTTGAGTTTTAGTGCTTGTGAGTAAATAAAATGTTTTTGCATTTTGCAAGCGTACTTGAATTTCGTTTCTTGTTTTTTTTTAACCAAGGAACAAAGTTTAGCCAAGATTTTCATGTAATTACACCTCTTCTAAGATATGACTTAATCTGAAGGAATAAATAATTACCCTTTACAATAAAAATGGGGAGCTCCTGTGAAAAGTACATCATTTCTACTTTACAAATATGAACTCCATACTAGAAACTATCAAACTCATATTTACAGCCTTACTATACCCTTGAGCTTTGATGCTCCATGTCTTGCTCCTTCCTGAATATTTAGATATTTTTCTCAGCTATTCAAAAGACAACAGGTTCAAATCCAAAATTCTTTATTTTTCTATCCCCCAATAATGCTTTCTTTCTTGTTCCTGCCTGCATTGCTTTTTTTGGTGTTTTCAAAAGTGCATATTATTTTAACAACACTGTCACTCTCGGTCATCCGGGTGAAAACACAGCACTCTCCCACATCTCCCCATCCAGTCAATCCTATTCCCTATTACTACCTGCCTGCTTTGAAGCTTCGTTTCTTACCTTCTACATAGAAAGATGTATTGTTTTTCCCCACCAGCATCTGCCTTTCTAATCTGGTATGAACAGTACAGTTAGATTTCTGATTCCCTACTCAAGGACACTACCATATACCATGCAAAGCTCAAAGACTTTAACTCCATCATCAAGGCTCAACCCCTACAAAGAATCAGATGAACTGTTGAACAAACATAGATGTGGAGCGATTCATTCTATCACCTGGTAGCCATCAGGGACTATGCTGTGCACTAGAACATAATGCAAACAACCAAAGTGGCCTTTCTCCTTATGGAGCCTATAGCCTACCGGGAAGCTAAACTTCTATGAGGTTTCTTGTTCCACTCACTCCTAGCTGGGTGACTGAACAAGTGACTTACCCTCTCTGACTTGTTTTGTGTATTAAGTGGTGATTAAGGCAAAGAAAGTACTTACCCTTATTGAATTGATGTAAGAATTAAATTAAATGTTTCTGGTTCAGGGCATTTATTCTGAGGTTATTCAGTGAAAGTACGCACTTCTTTCCATTCTCTCCAATTGGCCACATACCAGATTTAGCAACTTCTGCTCTGAAGACTCATGCCAGTTGTTGTCTCAAGGCTTCCCCCAATGCTGCTAGTTTCATTTTCTCTGGTATCTAAATCTCTATCATGTGCCTTCCCTTATTATTTTAATTAACTTTATCATAGTCATTATTATGATTGCCATATTTATTACTTCTTTCACCATAATTGCTATTGTCATTTTCAAAATTCTTACTGTGATCTAGGCCTTACTTTTATTTAATAATCATTAAAGAAATTATATTATTATTCCCACTTCACAGATGAGAAAACTAAAGTGTGTTGTTAAATGGGAAGGTGTTAAGTAGCTTACTAGTTCATACCACATCACTTAGCTAGTAAATCATGAAATTAGGATTCAAATCTACATCTGCTTGACTCCAAAACCCACACTCTTAGCCTCTGTATTATGGGACTTGTCACAGGCTCCTGCAATGTCATGAGCCTGTCTTGGGCAGTCTATTAGCAGACACATTTATTAAAATATATCTAAATGATATAATAAAATGATATCTCTTAATACCTTTATTAAAAATATAAATTATGTTTTTGTGTAACACTTTCGTATCATCCCCTCACCCAGGACCAGGCCTATGGTAAGTGTTGAATGCATATTTATTGACTGAATAAATGTATGGCTGAAGGAGAGAAGTTACATTTGTGGAATAGAAACAGGGGGAATGTGAAGGGAAAAGGGATTTATTAGGTTTTCTGTGTGCCTCATCCTCTCTAACAGCATAGGCAAAAGTGAAATGGAGGGAAAAAAGAAGTACAGACCATGATGAAGATGATTAAAGAGAGTACAGAGCAGCTGTCAAAGCAAATATCAAGCAACATTAATAACTTTATAGCTCACCATGAGTCTGTCTCAAATATTTCCAAGAAAACAGGATCCTTGCTGTTGCACAAAGTGAGACTAATAATCAAGTACAGATTCAAAGAATATTTTTCGTTGGATACCTTAAGCTGCAAAATTAAAAAAAAAAAGACCCTTAAACTAATGGAAAAATACATGACTCAGAGGAAAATATTATTGCATTCTTGGTATTTTAATTTGATGCAGAGTTGATAAGAAACAAGATCTGCAACATTCACCACCTATTGTCTACGTTGTTTGAATAGTCAGATAACATCCCCAAACTTCTGACGCTTATCCAAAAATAACTGTGTTGGGAGACTTACCAGTGAAATGCTTCAGGACTCCCAAGAATGTCTCTTAGAAGCATATCAACCTGTCCAGTAGGTTTGAAAGTTGACCTCCATGGATAAAAGTGTAAATTTGAGATCAGATGCTACCACACATGAAGTTATTTAAAAATAGTTTGTATTTTTTAAGTGGCAGTGACTCTACATATAAGTTTCTTGTACATTAATAACAACTTATCCACATGATTTCTTGACTGTAGCGTGTCTGTTTATTTGCTCACTAACACAGTTTTTCACTGAAATAAGCTTTTGTGGGTTTTGTGTTGTGACATCTGTGTGTCCCTGGATGTAGATAATGTGAGCAACAGAGGAAGCAGTAGATTTGGTCTCTGGTCCCCTTGAGCTGACATTATAGTTTATAGGCATTAGGAATAAAAAAGCAAACACTTTTAATATACTTAGATTTGGTGATGTGAAACAATAAATATTATTGTTCTTCTCAACTTCTGCTGCCCTATTTGATTTTGAACTAAAAAAAAAAAAAAAGAAAATAGCAGGGAGAAAAAAGAGGAATAAAAAATGGGAAAGAACAAAAATGTCTAAACCAGTGGGGAATAATGTGAAAGGTAGATGGTGTGAAGAGAGCTGTGGTCCTGCTGGACAGCAGCTCCTGCAGTTTTCATTGGTAGTGTAGAATTGCACTATGGGTACTTTTACTCTCTGCTTGAAATAGTCTTCTTTATCTGGTTATTCCTTACATTTCAAATCTGGACTTACATGTTGCCTTTTATGGATACTAGCTCTAACTAAACTTCCTAAAGGGATCCATTTTCCACCACCTGAAGGTACCATCACACAATCAATGATTGGTCTCAATCTTTCCCAGGAAAATATCTGTCTCATGAAGCTAACTACCTTCTTACTGTGTTCATCTTTATAACCTTTGGGCCTAGCACATAATATGTGCTCCATAAATTTTTGTCACATGAATAAATGAATGAATGAATTAGCATTTTATGTACTACTTTTCAAAAGAGTATGTCCATACATAACATTAGAAAGTTCTTTTGTTTGGTTGTTTTGTTTTTTTTTTTTTCTCTTACACATTGTGGAACATACACTCATGTAAGGACCTGGTCCTTATTTATTTAAAACAACTATTTCCAACAGCCCAAATGTCTTGGAACAGAATGAGGTATGCATACCATAGTCAGGAAGGGCTTTCGAGTTTTTATCTACTCTCTCTATGTAGCAGACTTCTATACCAGTTGCACAACTGTCACACAAGATAGTAACTTGACCTTGAGTATACTATGTGGAATCCATGTATTGATCTACCTCATAGGCCTTTGCATTTATAATACTCAATTTACAAAGAGAAATATCATAAATTTATAGAAGTTAGACTAACAGGATGCTCAAAGAGAAAGATGTAGAAAAGAATGGTATTTCAGAATTTAACTCTGAATAAAATTAGTCTTAAAAGCAGTAATCATCCAAACAAATGGTAGAGAAAATTGTACTTTTTTTTTTCTGCAAGGACCAGTAGAAGAGACTGATGTTATAACCAGAAGAGTTCCTAAGATTGTCAAGACTCGGGTTCCAAACATTCTGTAGGAAAATAAAGCTCTCAAGTCTTTTTCCTGCTAGTAAGCACCAAAGACTTAAGGTAAATTGTGCCTTACTCTTATGTAGCTGATATTTAAGGATGTATATCCAAACTAAAATGGTAAACTGGAACTTCTATCACAGGTGAAGACTTTTTTCTCGTATGAGTGGCATTTCTTTCAAGTTAGTAAAGAATGCGGTAGAAAAAAAAAAAGAATGGGTAGAAAATGGCTAATAAAATGGTTATTCAATTATCTGACCTTAGGTTTATAATAAAACATTAAAACACTAATCCCTAAATCCTTAATTCTTCTAGAATAGAGTCCTACTATAAACAAATCTGCTACTTATTTCCCTTTTTTAAGAACTATATAATTCAAACATTTGAAGCTGCAATGTATAGCCTTTAAAGCAAGAACAAAGTGAAATGTTCATTTGGTTGGTGAACAAATAGAGATGAAGAAAGTATCTGTTTACTAAAAATATAAATAAGGGAATGAAAACATATTAATTGCTCTTCAGATGTTTAAGATAATAAGAAGAATATTTTATATTTTATCAGTTAGCTTTGGAATAAAGTTTAAAAAGTGTAGATCAGACAAATACATAGTTTGCATGTTTAGAAGGCTTCATCCTTGAATGTAGTGCTATCTGATATATTTATGGTATAATTTGGTAAAATTGATTAGTTGCAAAGTATAAATGGATTTGGGAAAAATATCTTATATCACTGAGCTTCAATGAGATCATCCTAAAAAGGGTGTTTATGCATATAGCCAAGAAAACCCAGAGATGTAATGATGTCTTATTTTATGTCTCCGTTAGAGAAAATTATGCTAGTTCAGGATTGTCTGAATATCTCTCTTTAGTTCCAGAATAAAATAAGAATTTAGGGAGTATCCAAACGGATATTTGAGGACAAAAAGCAAAAAAACCAAAAACCAAAACAAAACAAAACAAAAACTTCCTTTTTACAACCTCTCTGTTATCAGTAAGAACTCTTACTATTGTCATTAGTAATCATAATGACTGATGTTCCCTTTTTCTTCTTATCTTTTCCTCTTGATAATAACAAAAGATGCAACATTAACTGTTGCGGATCATATTTGATTTACCTCTTTCTAGATACCAAAAATTTGGGGGATTTATTTTGTAAATCAATTAGAACTGCACAAAAATCCTATTCTTTCTGTTCATGTAGTGAGGGATGCCTAAAGCCACAGGATATGGGGATTATTAGATATGCTTTTCTAAGGAGGAAATAGTAAGACAAAAATGGCCCGCCTGAAGTTACAGTTTATAGATTGGAAAAAGGCACAGACAATTAAAAGATGGAGCTACTTAGGGCAAATTACTTGCAATCAAGCTGCAGCTAAATGAGCTTCTTGATGAGGAAGCCAAATTTATGTTGTTTCAAACCACGGAGAGACATTAAAGAAGTTGAAAGGTGAGCAAAATGTTAGTACAATTGGATCCAGATAGGTTGATAATAGAAGTTATAGAGGCAATTTAAACAATGTCTTCTGAAACACACAAAGGTAGGCATGTGTGCACACGTGCGTACTCGCACACCCCCCACCCCACAGAATCATACACAAAACACCTCAAAATGGAAGACTGTATGATTATATACACTTTCAGCTTCCGTTTATATTTTACGTAGATGCCCCTTCTCATCATAAAAGCCCTGTGGCTTAAGAAGCTCAATCACAGAATGTAATCATTTTACCCCAAATCTGCAATTTACTAGAGACATTTTAATTGAAAATGATGTATTGTTTAAACTCCAAACAACTGTGTTTTCACTTTGTTTCTCCCTGCCCTAAATTATCCCTTGGCAACTCTGTGAGTTGATTTTGAAAGAATATATTTGATAATGAATTCAGAACTTACACAAAGCACAGAAACCATGTGAAAGCTTCAAATGTGAAATATCACATTTCTTTCTTTATTGCTAGATATAAATTTTTGCATTCAGGGCTGTATGCTTCATTTTCACTGAAAGCAGAGTAGTGTCTACATATATCTGTCTGAATGGAATGACTTTAAGGATTTTGTAATTTTGAAAAGGCATCGAGCTAGGCTATCCTTCATCCCATTTCTGTTGCATTGGAATGTTAGGCATAACAAGGTAGACAAAAGAAAGGTATAATGGAGATCCTAGTGGGCCATTAGCAAGTACAAGTATATGTAGAAAGAGAGACTTTCCTGCTGGCATTTCCCCTTATCTTGTTTTCCTTCTTTTTCCATGCATTCAAGTTTTTCATGAACAGAATGGGGGGGGGGGCAATTAACAGTTCTTGTCTGAAAAAGACAAAAACGAAACAAAACACCTTTCTTCTTCAAATGATCCACTTCAGGAAGTGAAACTTCTCTAATGATTAAGAACTGAAAAGGATAATAAAGAAAATGCCCATATTTAGAGCAATAAATACCAATGCAATTCGATGCTGGCAGGTTTTCTTACATTTGAAATGTAATATTGTCAGCATTGCCCTTGCCAGGTCTGCCACTGAAAAACAGTGCAGGAAAATGCCCATTGGCCCACAGTAGTAATAAGGGTCCTTTCCCCATCTGACACTGTCCAGCTACCTCTCTCATTTAATGAAATGTGGAGAAATTAAATAGAAAATACTCTATAGGGCACTGAGGAGAGGTTTGGCCCTGAAAATGTAATTTGTATCTTTGTTTCTTCCCAATGAGTTATACATTTTCAGTGGCATATTTTAAGCATTTTTGAAAGGTGTCTCATTATATTAAACATTGGCCACCGGAGAATTTGGCCATTAAAACCATATCACCTGAAAGTGATGGGATTTCCAAATTCTCCCTGAATCAGCCTGGTAAGATCTTAAAGAAAGTAGGACATAAATATACAGGATAAAGTTGATTATTAACTGTCCTATTAACACTTAACTGAATGACCAAAAATGGGCATGAACAAATTTTTTTATTAATGACATCTTAATTGTGAGCCTAGTGAGGTAGATCTGCTTTTAATGAGCATCAAGGAGGACCTGACCAAGTACCCCTTGAGTCTGAAGCAGCTAAACTCGCAACTGAAGTAAATCCTAGTAAAACCATGGAAGCAGAATCAAGTGATCTGGATTCCACCTGGATCTGCACGCCATCATTATCTGGCTAGAAAACTCCATGCAGATCAGTCTATCCTTCTGAAAAATGCTTCTTCATGCACAAAATGAAAGGGTTGAACTAAGTAATCACTAAGATTCCTAAAACTTTGTGAGTCTAAAAATACTTCCATTACCCTAGTTTGTTAATTAGTTAGAGGGAAAAAAACTAATAAAAAGTGAAAATATTGGGGTGCCCGGGTGGCTCAGTGGGTTAAAGCCTCTGCCGTCGGTGCAGGTCATGATCCCAAGATTCTGGGATCCAGCCCCACATCAGGCTCTATGCTCAGTAGGGAGCCTGCTTCCCCCTCTCCCTCCCTCTGCCTGCCTCCCTGCCTACTTGTGGTCTCCGTCTGTCAAATGAATAAACAAAATCTTAAAAAAAAAAAGTGAAAATCTTTGTATTTTTTTTAAAGAATTATTTATTTATTTGAGAGAGAGAGAAAGAGAGAGTAAGTGGGGGGAAGAGCAGAAGGAGAGAATCTTCAAGCAGACTCCCCACTGAGCACAAAGCCCAAAGCTGGCTCCATCCCTTGACCTATGTATGAGATCATGACCCAAGCCAAAACCAAGAGTCAGATGCTCAACCAACTGAACCATCCAGGTGTCTCAAAAATCTTCGTATTCTTATGTGGAACTGGGACCCATATCTACTTTAGGAATAGCTGGTTCAGCAACGAGTCCCTGAGGTCCTCCGTTGCAGGCTGCAAAGAAGATAATCTCATAGCATTTGGATAAATTGCCTCTTTCTTCTATACTTAAAGTCCTTAGAAGTTATGGTAAATTGCTTATTTCACCCAGGTCTGTAATACATTATGTCAAAATATGTTTATACTTGCCCCCCCCACAGTGCTGCTATATCATGCATCTTTAGGGAAACGGCTATGCCTTTTTTTTTTTTAATTTGCTTACTTTTATTTTTTTTTTTAAGATTTTATTTATTTATTTGAGAGAGAGGCAGTGAGAGAGCATGAGCGAGGAGAAGGTCAGAGGGAGAAGCAGACTCCCCGTGGAGCTGGGAGCCTGATGCGGAACTCGATCCCGGGTCTCCGGGATCATGACCAGAGCCGAAGGCAGTCGTCCAACCAACTGAGCCACCCAGGCATCCCTGCCTTTTAACTTATATCTCATTGTACGTAATAAAATTCCCATCACAACTTCACTGGCCTTATTTCTCTCTACTTTCCTCCTTGGTTTCTGTCATCCAGTCATGCAGTTGACTTCTTTTGGTTTTTACTTCTTTTGGTTTCTTAAATTTGTGACTTTGACTCCAGATTATGTTATTTGTCCTGTTTTGAATATCTTACCCTTTTAATCCTACAACTCCAACATATACACCCTTCACCTTGCAAATTCTTCCTCATCTTTCAGAACTCAACTTTACTATCTCTCAGATCTCCTTGAACAAGACCTTCTTAATAATTCTCCTTTGTAAAAAAAAAAAATAATAATAATAACCAATTTTAATTATCTAATTGGTTATGTGTATCACTTATGTACTCCTGTGTAACAACCCATCACAAAATTCAGTGGCTTCAAAAAAAACCAAAGAAACAAAAATATATATATTATTGCTCACATTCTACAGGTTGGTCATGGATTTCATTTGCTGGTCTCTCCTAGACTCATTCAACAACAAGACCAAAATGGCTTTATTCATATGTCTGGAAGTTGGTGATGATGAACTCTCTTTCTCCAGTATATTAAACTGGTTTTTATACATCATGGCTGTCTCAAGATAGGATTATAAAAGCACAAGAACAGAAATTGTGAGACAACTTAAGACCTAGGATCCAGAATTCACACACTAAACTTGTGTTTCATTCTCTTAGCCAAAGCAATTTACAAAGCCAACCCCCACCCCCATTCAAGGAGATGGAGAGACAGATTTCACTTTTTCTTGGAAGAAACAGAAATATCATACTGCATAGGGCATGGACAAAAAAGGCATGGTTCATTTGAGGCCATTTTTTAAACTCTGCAACATTATGTATAATTATTAATTTAATTTCTATTTTACCCACTGGAATATCAGTATTTGTAAACAGGTACTATGGTTGTTGTTTTTTTAATTGAAGTATAATTGACATACATTATTTTATTATTGGTTTCATGTGAACCAACATTGTATATATTGTGAAGTGATTGCTACAATAAGTTGTGGCCATCTATCACCATATGAAGGTAATAAATACTATTAACTATATTCCCCATCCTATATATTATATCCCCATGACCTATAATTTAATAACCAGAAGTTTGTACTTCTTCATCTATTCATCCATTTCACCCCACCTTTCCAATCTCCTTCCTTTCTAGCAACTACCAATCTGTTCTCTGTATCTATGAAACTGGGTTTTGTTTCATTTTTTAGATACCATGTATAAGTGAAATCATGTAGTATTTGTATTTCTCTGTCTGACTTATTCCACTTAGCATTAAACCCTCCAGTTTCATTCATGTTTCCATGTTGTTTAAAACGGCAAGATTGTATTTTTATGGTTGAATCATATTCCATTGTGTGTGTATATGTATGAAATCTTTTTTACCTATTTATCTGTTGATGGATTCAGGTGGTTTCCATATCTTGCCTATTGTAAATAATGCTATAGTAAACATGGAAGTGCATATATATTTTAGAATTGGTGTTGTTTTTTTTGTTTTGTTTTGTTTTTCTTCAGATAGATACCGAGAAGTGGAAATTCTGGACCTTATTGTAGTTTTATTTCTATTTTTTAATTTTTTTTATTTTTTATTAACATATAATGTATTATTAGCCCCAGGGGTACAGGTCTGTGAATCACCAGGTTTACACACTTCGCAGCACCCACCATAGCCCACACCATCCCCAATAACCATAACCCAATCACCCCTATGCCCCCCCACCCCCCAGCAACCCTCAGTTTATTTTGTGAGATTTAAGTCTCTTATGTTTTTTCTACCACCCAAACCCATCTTGTTTCATTTTTTTCCTTCCCTACCCCCCCAACTCCCTGTCCAGACTCTCAAATATCTGAGAGATCATATGACAATTATCTTTCTCTGACTGACTTATTTTGCTCAGCATAATATCCTCTAGTTCCATCCACATTGTTGCAAATGGCAAGATTTCATTTCTTTTGATGGCTGCATAGTATTCCATTATATATATACATGTATGTGTATGAATAAAGAAGATGTCGTATATATATATACACGTATATACCACACCTTCTTTATCGATTCATCTGTTGATGGACATCTAAGTTCTTTCCATAGTTTGGCTATTGTGAACATTGCTGCTATAAACATTTGGGAGCACGTTGCCCCTTCAGATCACTACATTTGTGTCTTTAGGGTAAATACCCAGTAGTGTGATTGCTGGGTCATAGGGTAGCTCTATTTTCAACTTTTTGAGGAACCTCCATACTATTTTCCAGAGTAGTTACATCAGCTTGCATTCCCACCAATAGTATAGGAAGGTTCCCCTTTCTCCACATCCTCACCAGCATCTGTCATTTCCTGACTTGTTAATTTTAGCCATTCTGACTGGTGTGAGATGGTATCTCATTGTGGTTTTGATTTGTATTTCCCTGATGCTGAGTGATGTTGAGCAATTCGTCACGTGTCTATTGGCCTTCTGGATGTCTTCTTTGCAGAAATGTTTGTTCATGTTCTCTGCCCATTTCTTGATTGGGTTATTTGTTCTTTGGGTGTTGAGTTTGATAAGTTCTTTATAGATTTTGGAAACTAGCCCTTTATCTGATATGTTGTTTCCAAATATCTTCTTCCATTCTGTCAGTTGTCTTTTGGTTTTGTTGACTGTTTCCTTTGCTGTGCAAAAGTTTTGATCTTGATGAAGTCCCAATAGTTCATTTTTGTCCTTGCTTCCCTTGCTGTTGGCGATGTTCCTAGGAAGATGTTGCTGCAGCTGAGGTCAAAGAGGTTGCTACATGTGTTCCCCTCAAGGATTTTGATGGATTTCTGTCTCACATTGAGGTCCTTCATCCATTTTGAGTCTATTTTCGTGTGTGGTATAAGGAAATGGTCCAATTTCATTTTTCTGCATGTGGCTGTCCAATTTTCCCAACACCATTTGTTGAAGAGACTGTCTTTTTTCTATTGGACATTCTTTCCTGCTTTGTCAAAGATTTGTTGACCGTAGAGCTGAGGGTCTATTTCTGGGCTCTCTAATCTGTTCCACTGATCTATGTGTCTGTTTTTGTGCCAGTACCACACTGTCTGAATGATGACAGCTTTGTAATAGAGCTTGAAGTCTGGAATTGTGATGCCACCAACTTTGAGTTTCTTTCTCAATATTCCTCTGGCTATTCGAGGTCTTTTCTGGTTCCATATAAATTTTAGGATTATTTGTCCCATTTCTTTGAAAAATGGATGGGATTTTGATAGGGATTGCATTAAATGTGTAGACTGCTTTAGGTAGCATAGACATATCACAATATTTCTTCTTCCAACCCATGAGCATGGAACATTTTTCCATTCCTTTATGTCTTCCTCAATTTCTTTCATGAGTACTTTATAGTTTTCTGAGTACAGATTCTTTGTCTCTTTGGTAAGCTTTATTCCTAGGTATCTTATGGTTTTGGGTGCTCTTGTAAATGGGATTGACACCTTAGTTTCTCTTTCTTCTGTCTTGTTGTTGATGTAAATAAATACAACTGATTTCTGTGCATTGACTTTATATCCTGACACTTTACTGAATTCCCTTACAAGTTCTAGCAGATTTGGAATGGAGTCTTTTGGGTTTTCCACATATAGTACCATATCATCTGCAAAGAGTGATAGTTTGGGGGCACCTGGGTGGCTCAGTGGGTTAAAACCTCTGCCTTCAGCTCGGGTCATGATCTCAGGGTCCTGGGATCGAACCCCACATCAGGATCTCTGCTTGGTGGGGAGCCTGCTTCCTCTTCTTTCTCTGCCTATCTCCTCTGCCTAATTGTGATCTCTGTCTGTCAAAAAAATAAATAAAATCTTTTTTTAAAAAAAGAGTGATATTTTGATTTCTCCTTTGTTGATTCAGATGTCTTTAATTTTTTTGTTGTTGTCTGATTGCTGAGGCTATGTTGAATAGCAGTGGTGACAATGGACATCCCTGCCGTGTTCCTGACCTTAGCGGAAAAGCTCTCAGTTTTTCTCCACTGAGAATGATATTAGCGGTGGCTTTCTCATAGATGGAATTGATGATATTGATGTATGTACTCTCTATCCCTACACTTTTGAAGAGTTTTGATTAGGAAAGGATGCTGTACTTAGTCAAATGCTTTTTCAGCATCTATTGAGAGTACCATATGGTTCTTGTTCTTTCTTTTATTAATTATTGTATCACATTGATTGATTTGTGGATGTTGAACTAATCTTTCAGCCCAGGAATAAATCCCACTTAGTCGTGGTGAATAATCCTTTTAATGTACTATTGGATCCTATTGGCTAGTATTTTGTTGAAAATTTCTGCATTTCTGTTCATCAAGGATATTGGTCCATAATTCTCTTTTTTGATGGGATCTTTGTCTGGTTTTGGGATCAAGGTAATGCTGGCCTCATAAAATGAGTTTGGAAGTTTTCCTTCCATTTCTATCTTTTTAGAACAGGTTCAGAAGAATAGGAATTAATTCTTCTTTAAATGTTTGGTAGAATTCCCCTGGGAAGCCATCTGGCCCTGGGCTCTTGTTTGTTGGGAGATTTTTGATGACTGTTTCAATCTCCTTACTGGTTATGGGTCTGTTCAGGTTTTCTATTTCTTCCTAGTTCGGTTTTGGTAGTTTATACATCTCTAGGAATGCATCCATTTCTTCCAGATTGTCAAACTTGTTGGTGTATAGTTGCTCATAATAGTTCTTATAATGATTTGCTTGTATTTCTTTGGTATGGTTGGGATCTCTCTTCCATTCACGATTTTATTTATTTGGGTCCTTTCTCTTTTCTTTTTGATAAGTCTGGCCAGGGGTTTATCAATATTGTTAATTCTTTCAAAGAACCAGCTCCTACTTTCGTTGATTTGTTCTATTGTTTTGTTTGTTTGTTTTGTTTTTTGGATTCTATTTCATTGATTTCTGCTCTGATCTTTATTATTTCTCTTCTCCTGTTGGATTTAGGCTTTCTTTCTTGTTCTTTCTCCAGCTCCTTCAAGTATAGGGTTAGGTTGTGTATTTGAGACCTTTCTTGTTTCTTGAGAAAGGCTTGTATCACTATATATTTTCCGGTCAGGACTGCCTTTGCTGTGTCCCACAGGTTTTGAACAGTTGTGTTTTCATTAGCATTTTTTTCCATGAATTTTTTCAATTCTTCTTTAATTTCCTGGTTGACCCATTCATTCTTTAGTAGGATGCTCTTTATCCTCCATGTGTTTGGGTTCCTTCCAAATTTCCTCCTGTGATTGAGTTCTAGCTTCAGAGCACTGTGGTCTGAAAATATGCAGGGAATGATCCCAATCTTTTGGTACCAGTTAAGACCTGATTTGTGATGCAGGATGTGATCTATTCTGGAGAATGTTCCATGTGCACTAGAGAAGAATGCATATTCTGTTGCTTTGGGATAGAGTGTTCTGAATATACCTGTAATGTCCCTCTGGTCCAGTGTGTCATTTAAGGCCTTTATTTCCTTGTTGATCTTTTGCTTAGATGATCTGTCCATTTCAGTGAGGGGGGTGTTAAAGTCCCCTACTATTATTGTATTATTATTGATGCGTTTCTTTGATTTTGTTGCTAATTGGCTTATGTAGTTGACTGTTCCCATGTTAGGGGCATAGATATTTAAAATTGTTAGATCTTCTTGTTGGACAGATCCTTTGAGTATGATTTATACTCATCTCTTATTATAGTCTTTGGCTTAAAATCTAATGGATCTGATATAAGGATTGCCACCCCAGCTTTCTTTTGATGTCCATTAGCATGGTAAATTGTTTTCCACCCCCTCATTTTAAATCTGGAGGTGTCTTTGGGTCTAAAATAAGTTTCTTGTAGACAGCATATTGATTTTTTTTTTTCTCTCATTCTGATATCCTGTGTCTTTTGGTTTGGGCATTTAGCCCATTTAAATTCAGGGTAACTATTGAGAGATATGAATTTAGTGCCATTGTATTGCCTGTAAGGTGACTGGTACTGTATATTGTCTCTGTTCCTTTCTGGTCTACTACCTTTAGGCTCTCTCTTTGCTTAGAGGACCCCTTTCAATATTTCCTGTAGAGTTGGTTTGATGTTTACAAATTCTTTTAATTTTTGCTTGTCCTCGAAGCTTTTTATCTCTCCTTCTATTTTCAATGATAGCCTAGCTGGATATAGTATTCTTGGCTGCATGGTTTTCTCATTTAGTGCTTCTGAATATATCATGCCAGTTCTTTCTGGCCTGCCAGGTCTCTGTGGATAAGTCTGCTGCCAATCTAATATTTTTACCATTGTATGATACAGATTTCTTGTCCTGGTGTGCTTTCAGGATTTTCTCTTTGTCACTAAGACTTGTAAGTTTTACTATTAGATAACGGGGTGTGGGCCTATTCTTATTGATTTTGAGGGGAGTCTCTGCACCTCCTGGATTTTGATGCTTGTTCCCTTTGCCATATTAGGGAAAATCTCTACAATAATTCTCTCCAATATACCTTCTGCTCTCCTCTCTTTTTCTTCTTCTTCTGGAATCCCAATTATTCTAATATTGTTTCATCTTCTGGTATCACTTATCTCTCAAATTCTCCCCTTGTGGTCCAGTAGTTGTTTGTCTCTCTTTTGCTCAGCTTCTTTATTCTCTGTCATTCGGTCTTCTATATCACTAATTCTCTCTTCTGCCTCATTTATAACCTAGCAGTAAGAGCCTCCATTTTTTTATTGCATCTCATTAATAGCTTTTTAAAATTTCACCTTGGTTAGATTTTAGTTCTTTTATTTCTCCAGAAAGGGCTTTTATTTCTCCTGACAGTGTTTCTCTAATATATTCCACGCCCTTTTAAAGAGAGCACCTTGAGAATCATCATTCTGAACTCTAAATCTGATATATTGCCAATGTCCATATTGATTACGTCCCTAGACTTCCATACTGCCTCTTGTTCTTTCTTTTGTGGTGAGTTTTTCTGCTTTGTCATTTTACCCAGATAAGAATATATGAAGGAGAGAATAAAACACTAGGAGGGTGGAAAGACCCCAGAAAAATATGTGTTAACCAAATCAGAAAAGACCTCAAATCATGGGGGTAAGGAAGGGGGTAAAAAGAAGTTCAAATTTTTTTTCTTAAAAACAAAAGAAAATATATATATTAGACTGGAGACTGGTGAATAGAACAGAGCCACCCACTTAATTTTGGGAGTATTTTGGTCTCTTAGAAGGAACCACTTCCCAAAATTTTAAAGAAAGAAACACACACACACACACACACACACACATATACCAAAAAAAAAAAAAAAATAATAAGGGTAACACACACACAAAAATAAGGGTAAACACAGTGAAGGGATGGAATATGACTATAAAGATGAAAATTTTTTTAAAAATTGTAAAAAAAGGAGTTGATAAGTTGGTTGGGAAAAGAAAGAAAAAGAAAGTGGAGAGAATTTGCTTAGGCTGGAGACTAGAACAAAGCCCTGTGGTAGATTTAGGGCACATTTTGATCTATTAGAAGAAGTTGTATCCCAAAATTTTTTAGAAGAAGAAACCCTATGTGTATACAAAAAAATTAAGTTAGATATAATGAAAGATAAAATATGACTATAATAATGAAGGTTCAAAAAGATTTTTTTAATGGACAGTATTGTTAAGATAAACTAGTTAAAAAACATTAAAAGAGGAAATAGTAAAAGTTAAAAAAAATTAGAATAAGAAAAAAAAATTAACTTTGCAGGACTAAAGAATCATGGGGAGAAAGCCATGAGTTCCATGCTTTGCTTTCTCCTCCTCTGGAATTCTGCTGTTCTCCTTGATAAGTGAGCTTGGTCTTGGCTAGATTTCCTGCTCATCTTCTGGGGGAGGGGCCTGTTATAGTGATTCTCAAGTGTCTTTGCCAGAGGTGGAATTGCACCACCCTTGCCAGGGGCCGGGCTAAGTATTCTGCTCGGTTCGCTCTCAGGAGCTTTTGTTCCCTGAATGCTTTCCTTAGAATTCTGGAGGATGGGAATGAAAATGGCGGCCTCCCAATCTCTGGCCCAGAGGAGCCAAGAGCTCAGGGCCCCACTCAGTGTGCCTGCCCTTGGAGAAAAGCGTTCAATCACTCCTGTCTCCCTGGCCTCCAGCCACACTCCAAGCTCACCCGGCCTGTGACAGAGTGTCTCTGTCTCTGTCACACAGCCCCACCTGGAATCTCCAAACCCAGCAAATTCCTGCTGCTCTTCCAGGTGTGTCTCCCCGGATCTGTCATTTGTGGGGTCCCTGCTCAAAGAGCAGTGGTCTGACTGTGCCATGGATCAGTTTAAGGTAACCCCGAGTTCAGAGCTCATTCCTCAGCAACATCTCTGTAGCTGGCTTCCCCGCTCTAATACCTGTGAGCTCTCTGATACTCAGACACCCCCAATCCTTCTGTGACCCCAAAGGACCTGAGACCATGCTGTTCCTGGGAGGGCTCCACCCCTGCTTAGCGTCTGGAGCGATGTCCCTCAGTGGAGCAGACTTTTAAAGTTCTTATTTTGTGCTCCATTGCCCCGTCGCTTGCCGGAAGCCAGCCCCTCCCCTGCATTCTATCTTCCCTTCACTTTGGATTCACTTCTCTGAAGGTTCTACCTTTAAGAAAGTGGTTGATTTTCTGTTTCTAGAATTATTGCTCTTCTTCTCTTTGATCTCATGTTGGATTTGTAGGTGTTTGGAATGATTTGATAAACTATCTAGCTGATCTCCTGCTACCTGATGTCATCTCAGCCTGCAACTCCTCCGCCATCTTGACTCCTCCTTCCTATTTCTAATTTTTTTTAGGAACCTCTATACTGTTTCCATAGTGGCTACACCAATGTACATTCCCATCAATAGTGCACAAAGTTGCCCTTTACCCCACATCCTTGACAACATTTGTTATTTCTTGTCTTTTTGATAATTGACATTCTGACAGGTGTGAGGTGATATCTCATTTTGACTTTGATTTGCATTTCCCTGATGATTAGTAGTGATATTAAGTATCTATTCATATGCCAATTGGCCATCTATATGTCTTTCTTCAGAAAAATGTCTGTTTAGATCCTCTGGCCATTTTTTTAAACCAGATTGTTGTGGGATTTTTGTTATTGACTTCTCACAAGTTTTTTATTTATTTTATCTATTACCATCTTATCAGATATATAATTTGAAAATCTCTTCTCCCATCCAATGGTTGCCTTTTGATTTTGTTGGTGGTTTCCTTCACTGTGCAGAAGCTTTTTATGTAGTCTCATTTATTTATTTTTGCCTTTGTTTCCCTTGTTCTTGGGAGTCGACACCCTCCCTGCCAAGACTGATGCCAGAAGCTTACAGCCTATGTTTTCTCCTAGGAGTTTTATAGTTTTAGGTCTTACATTCATTAATCTATTTTGAGTTTATCTTTATATATGGTGTAAAATAGTGGTACCATGAATTTTTTAATCTCTGCCACATTGCCAGTATTCACTATAGTGTTTGGCATGTTCTAGGCATCTATAAATATTTGTTGAATGAATAATTCAATGAGTGAGTCAATGAATGAGTGGCAAATTGGTCAAAAAATAACAAACATTTCACAAACTTCTGCTTATTGGAATAAAGTCTAATCCACAGAGAGCTATTTCTCTTCTTGACCCTAGGAAAGTAGAAACCCCATAGACCTATCTGAGTTTACTTACATTTTGTTGAGTGTCAGAGTGTTACATTAGTTTTTTATTGCTGTTATAACAAAAGGCCACAAATTTAATTCACTAAATTAAATTAATTCAACACAAATTTATGAGCTCACACTCTGTTAATCAGAAGTATTGCATGACTCCACTGGGTTCTCTGTTGAGATTTTTACAAGGCAGAAATCAAAGTATCATCTTGCTGAGCTTTTATCTGTAGGAAGTGGAAAGAATCAACTTCCAGTATTAGTGAAGCTGATTAAAATTCAGTTACTTCCAATTGTAGGACTAAGTCCTCC
Organism: Mellivora capensis; assembly: GCA_004024625.1. Taxonomy (NCBI): domain Eukaryota; kingdom Metazoa; phylum Chordata; class Mammalia; order Carnivora; family Mustelidae; genus Mellivora; species Mellivora capensis. The sequence continues at coordinate 29,469 of PISX010009338.1, forward strand.
TTTCTTGCTGTATGGTAGCTGAGAGTCATCCTCAGCTTTTCTAGGCAACCCGTATTCCTTGTCACACAAACCCCTCCATCTGTAGTGAAATTCATAGAGAACTTCTCATGTGAAAATTTCTCTGATTTTTTCTTCTGTCCTCAACTGGGAGAATCCTTAAAAAAGGTTTTATGTAATTAAATTGGGCCTACCTGGATAATCTATGCAAATTGTATTATCTTAAAGTCAATTAGCTATTTTTAAAAAAGATTTTATTTATTTATTTGACAGACAGAGATCACAAGTAGGCAGAGAGGCAGGCAGAGAGAGAGGAAGGGAAACAGGCTCCCTGCTGAGCAGAGAGCTGGATGCAGGGCTCGATCCCAGGATCCTGAGATTATGACCTGAGTTGAAGGCAGAGGCTTTAACCTACTGAACCACCCAGGTGCCCCTAAAGTCAATTGGTTACTAACCTTAATTAAATTTGCAAAGATATTTTTGCCATGTAATATAATATATTCACAGGTATGGCACAAGGGGGCAGAGGTCTGGGGCCAAAATTCTATCACAGATACTAAATAGCAATAAAGTTAAAGTTCTAGGAGCTAAAAAGACAATTTAGGGGATGAATTTAGGAAAAGATGATTTCAGAACTCCAAGTCAGTCATGTTGTTTCTTCCCTAAAATCAACTACCATTTCATATGTCCACTGTAATGTATCCTATCTATTGACCCTGTAATCTGTGAAAATATTTGTCACATTGAATGAATTTAACCTAAGGTCTTGTCTCTGATAAGGATACCTGCAATTTAGCACACATAGAACAAGTTGTGATATGAAAAAACAAAAGCCATTCAATGCTTTAGAATTTGGATTACACAGTATTGGGGGCTGACATATGTCTCTTAAAACTCATATATTGAAACTCTATACTTCAGTATCTCAAAATTTTGTGGATAGAGTCTTTAAAGAGGGGATTAAATTAAAATGAAGCCCTTAAAGTGAGCCTTTACCTAATCTGACTGGTGTTCTTATAAAAAGAGGACATTGGAAATGCAGAGAAACACAAAGGATGTGCATGCATATAGGAAAGACCTTGTGAGGACACCCAAGAAGGTAGCTATCTGCAAGGCAGAGAGAGAGGCCTCAGGAGAAACCAAATCTGCTTCTACCTTGTCTTGGACTTCCACTCTTCAGAATTTGTGAGAAAATAAATTTCTGTTGTTTAAGGCATCCAATCTCTTGAATTTTGGTATAGCAACCCTAGCAAGCTAATACATAGGTGAAGGGATATTAAAAATGAACATCTTATGAATGGTCAGTGGTAAAAGTTTATCAGAAATTTTATTAACATCATTTCATCTATTGTTAGATCCTTTTTTAAAAAAGGAATTCAAAAACTTGGAAGAAAATTTAGATTGATTAGTTATCACTTCATCATTATTTTAAATTTCCCAGTGCCAGAGAAAAGAAAGCTAGATGATTAGACAATTATGTAATGTAATGTAATAATTGTTATAGCTGAGAAGAGTGAAAGACCAGGGTTGTTGCTTATTCACATAACATTGTTCAGAACGATAAAATGATGGGACTTTTGTTAACAGAACCACAAATAAATACTACCTGTGACACTGGTTGTCTATGCATTTAAAGCAATGTATTTTATAGTAAGTCTCTAATGGAAATGTCTTTGTACTTAGGATTCATCCCTTCGTTCATTCGTTCGACTAATATGTATTAAGTACCTACTTAATGTTCCAGTCACATATTTAGGCAACATTGTTAAGTAGTATAGATTAAAACCTTAATGTATTTATGTTCAAGAATATGGGAAAAAGCAAACAGTAGGCACTATGATGTTATTAGAATTTAGAGAGTAAATATGGGTGTTATTTTATATATAAAACATATAAAATTTGTTTATATATTTTTATATATGGTCAAGGAGGGATACAGTGATGCTCATGCCTCAACATAGACTTTAATAAAGAGGCAAATATTCCTTCAAATATTTGGGGAGAGAACTTTTCAGAGGCAGGGACCAGCCAGTGCCAAGGCCTTATAGCAGAAACAGTCTAAATTTGTGTGAGAGAAATAGGAAGACAAGTTGCTTGAGAAGATGGCAAGAGAAATAATAGATGGAACTGGACTCTCAGGGACCAGTTCTTGTAGGGCCATGAAGCCTATAGCTAGGACTTTGGATTTTCTGCTTATTATACCAGAAGCCATTGGAAGGTTATAAGCAGGGGAGTAACATGATTTGACCTATGTTTTAAAAAGATTTCTCTGGATACTAGTTTAAGTTGTATTGGAAAGGAAAAAGATGATTTAGAAAAAAGCAGTGGCAGTGGTTGGACTTGGGATTTATTTTAAGTTGACGCTATACTTAAAGAAATCAACTGGTCTCATTGGGTATGAGAAAAGTCAGTCAGAGCGATTAATATATTTGACCTGAGCAAGTAGGTGACTAGTGATGCCACTTTATGAAATAGAAATCAATGAAAGGAAATAAATTTGGGGAGAAAAGTTAAAAATTTTATTTGGTCATATTAAAGTTTGGGAAAGCTGCAAGAGGGTTAACTATTGATAAATTGGCTATTCAAAATAGGCCAGCGTCCAGAGAAGTGGTTTGGAGCTAAAAATAACTGACAGTTTACTGGTACAAAAAAAGATACTCATAGCCATGAAAGCTAAAGTGATCATCTAGGAGGGGAAAAAGAGGAAGAGGATAAAATTCCAACGAACTCCAAATTTGAAGACATTTACAGTAAACTTGACTTTTTTAAAATTTACTGTTACCCATGTTTTTGTTGTTGGTGGTGTATTTCTGAAGTGAATGTCATGCATCATTTTGGAACAGAATATTTTTATCTTACATTTATTTAAGCCACTCTTGCTCTCTAAATATACAGTATTTTCCTAAGAAAAGTTGGGTGGATCTGAGAGAGACCATGAAATTTTGCATGCATGATTTTAAAGAGAAACATTTATAGCTTTGTTTAGTGGTCTCATAAACTCTAAGACCATGGTAATTTTGCCCATGAAAGTAACAAAGTTATTTAATGCAATATCACCAAATCCCTAAATGGAATTGCTGTATTCAGCAAGTGTTTTTGAGCATTAACAATAAATTGCACACACCAATGTTTACTCTCCACACATTTTACTCTGATACAATGGAATAGGTTCTTTATTTAAACAGCAAAGCAATGTATTTTTTTTTATTCTGAAGGAAAGCAAAAATAAGAAAAAGAACTGTTTGAAGAAAATAATTTTAATATTTAAATAAATCTTCTCACTTGATTTTATTTATTACATATTGAGTACATTTTATAAGAAAACAAACACTTATTTTTCTCCTTTAAAGGAAGTTATATAATTGTAATTGTATGTAAGAAGCCTGTTGTGGATTGAAAATGATAGACAAGAGCAAAGAGAGGCAATAAAATATATTTTTGAAAGAAGGAGTAGGAGTAGGAAAATTTAAAAATGGGGAGTGGTTAAGATATCTTATTGCTAAAAAATAGTTTTAGAATAATTTTAAAAATACAAAAAAGCTGCCAGTGCATTAGCATATGAGAAAATGTATTCTAAATTTGATTTAAAAAGTGGTCTCTCTTAAAATATGAAGGTGAGAACTGAATGTTTATTTACATTATGTTCTTACTGTTTATTTTATTCTGAAAAGTTCTGAAAGGAGAAGGTCAAAGTCACCTCTCTGTAGTTGCCCTCCAATGTATTCACATATTTCCTGAGTGCAATTTTATAACTTAATTTCACTTACACCAACTTGAGATTTTTGGGAAAAGGGAGGGGACTTTGAAACCCATTAATAGCATTTAATAAGGAACTTTAGACATGAACAATGTTTCATAGTCCATAATAATTAAAGTTACCAGTAAATGTATATGTGTTCCAACTGGAAGATGTAAATTTACTTCAAGATTCTTTCACAACCCCATTGAATTTAGATATTTACAGAATGATCTAAGTTTTATAGCTATTATGTTAACTAGACCAATTGCTTATTTTATGACTTCAGAGAGTAGACACCACAACCATCATTTTGGAGGTGAATGCATTTCATTTGTGTGAAAATTTCCCTTACATTTGATTTTCTTTTAACATTACCTAGAGTAGTTACTTCAAAATTATGAGCTAAAACTAACTCTATTTCAAATCTAATTCAGGACACATTCAAATTTTCTCATTCTAAAATCAACAGAATATTATAATTTGGTCATTATTTCATAAAATTTTTATTCCATCAAATATGCAGAAGGAAAAGGAAGCTTCTTATCTATCAACAAACAAAGTTCTATTATGACATAATATTGTAAAAGTGCATGGCAGAAATACATAATATAAAGTTTATTTCACCAATCCTTAAATGGTGTTACAACTGTTTGGAGGCTCCATTTTATTAATTTTTTAAAGTAAGTCCACATATATTCAATTTCTATTATTGTATTAAGAAATGATTAGAGTATATTTCTGATAATATCAATGATCAAGTTTCTCTTTAAAGACAGGCTTACCTTGTTTGGGGTCTCTAGGTTTAGCTGTCATGTTGGCGGCTGCCAGTAGGTGGCAATGTAATTTATGAAGACATTAGAAGAAAGAAAGCTGTGTGAAGGAAAACGTCTCTTAAAAAAAACAATGCAATTTATTCTTGGTCAAGGAACCAAGGCCAAACTGTAAGTTTTTGTTTGAATATTGGCTTGAAAATAGCTTCACAAGAATAAATTGGTAAAACAGTATTTGACTGGATCACTTGGAAGAGTTTTTAAAATTGTTATTAAAATATCTGTCTTTAAACTATAATCAATGTCAAATGGTTAGTTACATATATGAAATAATTTTCTTTATACTGCCAATCTTATTATTAAGAAAAGTAATCATAATTTTGCAATTTAAATACTTAAATATGGGCACGTGGGTTCACATGAATATCACATATTATTATTCTTTATATTTTCTTCCCTCTTGTAAGTTTTCTTTCTGGTTCTTGTATAGACTAGCTATTCCATCTAAATTATTAATGATGTTTTTTTAATCTACTAAATCCTACAACTCCTAGCTCTAACTTTCTATGTGTAAGGAGAATTAGAAATTATCTTGCACTAGCAACATCCTTAAAAAACAGTCTACCTAAATAAAAATAATGCATTCCATTTGTATGCTATGGTCTTTGGAAGGTACACATTAAATGTTTACAAATAATATACATGATACTTGTCAAGTTAGAGACATGGAATATTATTAGTTATGCTTTGTCTTCTACTTCTCTTGATTATGTTACTTTAACAAAAAATATATATTACATTATTGGGGAAAACATTGACCTATATGAATTAAGGGGGCCTTAGTTTCCTTCTTAGTTCTTAGTATCTAATATCTATGTGTACTTGGTCTAGTCATTTGAGATTTTGTTTATACATCATGAAGACCTAAATTATCCTTGAGTTTCTTGCTAGTTCTTATTTCTGTATATAATGAAATATAACTCTTCCACTTATCTTACTTCATTCAGTTTATTTCATAAATCTTCCTGTTGTAGTGAAGAGAGAATCACAGAGATACTCACAAGGCTATCTCATGCACTCCCTTACATGGGTCCTTCAGGGACAATTTATGCATTTGCTTTTCTTATATTGGATCCAAAGACAAGGCCAACCAAAAATGTGTATGATTCTTATTTTAGTTAAATTTAAATAGAAATCATTAAGCATTTAGAAAACTTTTACTTAGCAATCAAAATAATTGTATTGTATATCCAAGGAAAATAAAAATTGAAACTGGAGTGAATGACTGAGTAGTTGAATCACTACCTATGAAGATATATATTGCTAGTTTCTGCCAGAGAAGAAAGCATGTTCTATAAAGTCCCCATGGAAACCAGCATCTTTAGCATTCTAGTAAACATGGAAATGGATCCAATGAAGATAGTGTTTAAGAATGAATACCTCTAGGGATGCCTGTGTGGCTCAGTTGGCTAAGTGGCCTACTCTTGGTAGGCCATGATCTCTTAGTCATGAAACTGAGCCCTGCATTAGGCTCTGCACTCCACATGGAGTCTGCTTCAGAACTTCTCTCGCTTTCCTTCCAGCTCATGTTTTGTCTCTCTCAAATAAATAAATAAATAAATAAATAAAATCTTAAAAAAAAAAAGAATGAATCTCTCTTTATGTTCCAAAAGATTTTTTGTTAAATTTTGTAGGATGTTAAGGGCTTTGTGATTAAACTCAATGTGTTTTTGCAATAAACCAGTAGCTTAAATTCAGAGTAGACATAAAGAAACACAAGAAAAAATGTACTGTATTGTTATCAGGTCTTTAGAAGCAAAGCTGAGAGTAGAATGCAACATTTCTTATTCTTATAGATAAAAGAAAAAAGATCACACCAAAAAAAAGGCGGGGGAGAAAAAAGGAAAAGAAAATAAAATAGTCTTATTAAAAAGTAGGCAGAGGACAGCAAAGGAAACAGTCAACAAAACCAAAAGACAACTGATAGAATGGGGAAAGATATTTGCAAATGACATATCAGATCAAGGGCTAGTACCCAAAATCTATAAAGAAATTATCAAACTCAATATCTAAAGAACAAATAATCCAATCAAGAAATGTTCAGGAGATATGAACAGACTTTTCTGCAAAGAAGACATCCAGATGGCCAAAAGACACATGAAAATGTGCTCAACATCACTCGGCATCAGGGTAATACAAGTCAAAACCACAGTAAGATATCATGTCACACCAGTCAGAATGGCTAAAACGAACAAGTTGAGGAAATGACAGGTGTTGGCAAGGATGTGGAGAAAGGGAAACCCTCCTACATTGTTGGTGGGAATGCAAACTTGTGTAGCCACTTTGGAAAATAGTATGGAGGTTCCTCAAAAAGTTGAAAAAAGAGCTACCCTATGACCCAGAAATCACACTACTAAGTATTTAGCCTAAATATACAAATGTAGTGATCTTTAGGGACATGTGCACCTGAATGTTTATAGCAGCAATATCCACAGTAGCCAAACTATGGAAAGAGCCTAGAGGTCCATCAACAGATGAATGGATAAAGAAGATGTGGTATATATATGCAATGGGCTATTATGCAGCCATCAAAAAACCCCCGAAATCTTGCCATTTACAACGACATGGATGGAACTATAGGGTATTATGCTAAGTGAAATAAGTCAATCAGAAAGATAATTATCATATGATGTCACTGATATGAGGAATTTGAGAGACAAGACAGAGGATCATAAGGGAAGGGAGGGAAAAATGATACAAGATGAAACCAGAGAGGGAGATGAACCATAAGAGACTCCTAATCTCAGGAAACAAACTGAGGGTTGCTGGAGGGGAGTAGTGTGGGAGGGATGCAGTGGCTGGGTAATGGATACTGGGAAGGGTATGTGCTATGGTGAATTGTGTGAGACTGATGAATCACAGGCCTGTACCCCTGAAACAAATAATACATTGTATGTTAATTTAAAAATAGGCAGAAGAATTGAATAGACAGTTTTCCAAAGAAGACATATACATAGACAATAGACACCTAAAAAGATGGTCAACACCTCTGATCATCAGGGAAACAAATCAAAACAACAATGATATACCACTCTACATTGGCCAGAATGACCAATATAAAAAAGACAAAAGATAATAAAGTGTTGGTGAGGATGTGGAGAAAAAAAAGAACCCTTGTGTGCTATTGGTAGGAATGTGAATTGGTGCAACCACTGTGGAAAACACTATGGAGTTTCCTCAAAAAATTAAAAATAGAAATATCTTAAGATCTAATACTTCCACTACTGGATATTTATCCAAGGAAAATGAAAACACCAATTCAAAAAGATATATGCACCCTTATGTTTATTACAGCATTATTTACAAAAGCCAATATATGGAAGACATAAAAAAAGAATGAAATCCTGCCATTTAAATAAAAAAGGATTGGCCTTGAAAGTTTTAATGCTAAGTGAAAAAAAGTCAGATAGAGAAAGACAGATACCATATGTAGAATCAAAAAACTTCCATGTAGAATCAAAAACCAAAATCAGTGAATAAACAAAAAACAAAAAGAGACTCATAAATACAAAGAACACACTGGTGGTTGGCAGAGGGGAAAGTCTTGGGGGAAGTTAGTCAAGATGGGTAAAAAGGAGTGGGAGGTACAGGCCTCCTAAAAAAACAATATAAAAGGGGTGCCTGGGTTGGCTCAGTGGGTTAAAGCCTCTGCCTTCGGCTCAGGTCATGATCCCAGGGTCCTGGGTTCAAGCCCCACATCGGGTTCTCTGCTTGGTGGGGAGCCTGCCTCCTCCTCTCTCTCTCTCTGCCTGCCTCTCTGCCTACTTGTGATCTGTCTGTCAAATAAATAAATAAATAAATAAATAATTTTTAAAAACCTACAATAATGAAAAGAATCAGAAGAAAGCTCATATACTAAACATCTGAACATGTAGCATGATAGCTAACCACAGAGAGAGAGAGAGAGAGAGAGAAAGACCACAAAATTAATTATCCAGAAGTCATTTTGAGTTTGACACATTAAGTATCTTCTTTAATTAAAGTAGAATAAACAAATGGGGAGAGATGTATATGTTGGGGGCATGAAGGGGGTGGGATATGAAGATCTATGATAAGACAGCAAAGAATTTCAGATTTAATTTTATGTGAAATTGAGATTTTATACTAAGGTTTTATTTTTCTACATTATTTAAAAATGTGTAGAGCCAAAGCAAATCAGAAGTTTGAGGTAGTGTAATTGATCAATCAGTTTATTTGGCAGTCAATATGTTGATGAAAAGAAAGTCCTAGATTCAGAGTATCTGGATTCTTAATTATTAATGACTTAGGAAAACAACTCGGTTTTTCTGAGCCCTCCCTGTTCTCTTCATCTGTTCTTTTCAAAGTTCCTACCTTAATCACAAGTTTGACAAAAGGCACAGAGTGATGGTTATATGAAATGCATTATCTAGCTGAAAGAACTAGACACATGCAACTACACATGCAAATACACAAGTATTATCCCAGTGCCATAAATTTTGGCATGCTCAATGTAGAATCTGAATTTTCTATGAAGACCAATCAGTCACTGGATGTGTAGACATTTATATATAGTTAACAATTCATAAGATGTGGTGCTGATTAAACCTTTAATTAAGTGTTTTCCAATTTTAGGCTAATAATGACTCTTCTAGCCCTTAGGTTTTTTTGCTTTCTGTTTTTGTTTTCACCAAAATCAGAACTGACTTAAAATTAACTACATGAAAATGAGTGAAATCTTTTTAGTTCATACATATATTTCATTAATGTTGGTAGGGTGTTAAATAAACGTCTCCTGTACCATTAACAATTACAGTTAAGTATGATTTTTTCCATTGGAAATACAGAAGACACTGACACATAAGATTTTTTTTTAATATACTTTAAACAGGGGCATTAGCATCTATTTTAATCTGGCATTTTTGAAACAAAAGTAATGAATTGCCAGACTTTTTTACACTGCTCCTTATTATGTCCACAAACAGGAAATGTGCCCCCAATTAAATCTTTGGACATTTATAAGAAATATAATTTGAGTTTGTCTGGTTCTAACTTTAGAATGATACAGACAACCACTGATGGAAAAGATATGATTTAATTTTATAAAGCTTGAGAAACATTATTTAAAATACCAGATTTTAAAAGAGTAAGAAAGAAGACAAGTTTAGACTACACCAAGAACTTACATGCTTTTGCTCTCCAAGCATCTAGCTTGGCCCTGGAAATGGTACCTTTAAAGTTTACATTATTGCTTATCCAAATGTTAAGTGATGTGGAAAGTGTATTTTTACATTGAGTAGATAAATACTTAGTTTTTATATAAGTCTTAATTTTGTAGTTCAGTTCTCAGAGCTACAAATAAATAAATACTAATCATTTTATAAATTAATTAATTTTAGCTCATTTACCTTTCATCTCATTTTTACATCAGGATAGTGGCTTTAAAAAATTCTTACCACAATATTAATTACAGAAGCAGGCATCTTTATTCCAAAGATTTTTTCAATGAATATATACTATGCTCACACATTTATATTGGGTATTAGGATACTCAAATGGATAATGGCTTTTGAATTTTGAAATAGAAATATAAATTAATATTATTTGTATGTAGTCAAGTTTTTTTTTCCAAATAAATCTCAGGTAATTAGGTTTTTATATTTATACTGTTGAAAAATTATTTATAGCCACACTTCTACTGTGCAAGATGAGAAAAATAAAATAAATGACAAACCATACTAAGCAGTCTACTGACACTCTTATTCTAAATGTAGAGATTTAAAAAATTTACCCCTAATATTAATTTTTTTGTGTGTGTGCAGCATGTTAGGAATGTAGGTGAAGTGATACTGTGGAAAATTCTTTTATACTTAGTAGATTTAATTAATACACCTTGAAAAGAGAAGTAGTGTTATTAAGCAACTGTTAGCCTCCCTTATTAATCTTGGCTTAGATCTTCTTAGTGAGTCTTTATAAAGTGCTTTGGCTTTATAGGATATAATCTATAGGAAAAGATGACCACCACTTACTAAAAAAATTTGCTGTCACCACCAAACTCATCAGTGCCCCAATAGAGTATCTCTCATCCAAGCTATTTGCCCTATTGGGATAAGGGAGAAGCATTTCCAGATCGTTTCTCCATAGAGAAGATAATCTCTAACTGCCTCTATCTGCTTTAATGTTACCATTGCCAAGGCTTCCACATAATTTCTCTTATCCTATAGTAATTTTTCTCTATTCATGGTTCAAGAAAGAGACACTTTCTACAATCCTGTGCAAGGAAAAAGATAGCTATATCTGCTCAGCCTTTGGTCTGCAGGGCATTACTAAACCCCAGTGTGGTGTTGTTCCTGTTGTCATTATCATGGACTCATTCTTCTCTTCATATCTATGCAGAAGTAGATATTTTAGCTGTGAAATGCATCAGCTTTGCCTGAGGAAACCTCATATGAGCTTTTGTAACCATAAGGACCATAAAAGACTTGGAAGCTCAAATTAAAAGTTAAAAAGTGAAATGATTCATCAAGGAAAATAAAAAATGAAATTCATATTTTAAAAAGCTGAAATAAAAATGTGATAAAACATAGAAAGAGACTAATGATTTACAACACTCAAAGAAGGGGGAAATGTCCTCTACATCCTAGAGATGAGATAACACAGTAGTTGAAGTAAAAATTTGGCTTACTGAGATTTACCCTTGGCCATTTTCTACCTTTGATAAGGGATATCTAATGCTATAGAAAAAAAATCTAAAACCTACTCTGTAATAATTCACAAAGACTGTCTCTATGAACGATATATTGCCTATTAAAATAGTATATTCTGAACCTGTCTGTAGGATTGTAGTCATACTGTTAGCAGAAGACTTTTTGCTTTTTTTTTTTTTGCATATGATAAATCCATGAGATAGTGCTAAATGTATATGGTCAATGACTGCAAGGAGTTTAAGGTTTACTAGAGAAAATGAATTGTAAGTAATTTTCTGAGAAGCATTGGGAAAAGGCAGGAACATTACACAAAGATAATTATTCTAATCTGGAAGTCAGGAGAGACCTCTCAAAAATGGTTGATTCAAGTTAACACATGAAGAATAAGTAATGATGGGTTTCTACTCCAGAAATATGGCAGGATAAATATTTTGAATGAGTCTTTAAAGTACAAGAATATCACATGCTACCAAAATAATTACTTTTCAAAACTCCTTGGGCTTGTAAAAAAAAACAAAAAACAAAAAACAAAAAACACTTAGCTGATACCAGAAAACTGATGTTTTCATAGAGCCAATTGCTGATATCTATGCTGAGATCTGGAAACAACAGGCAAGCTTTAAATATATAACAAATAGAATTGTCAAGAAACATATAATTATTGAAACTGGAAACTCTATGTCAGGTTCTGTTTAAACAAAATTCTGTTCTCCTACTAGAGAATTATTTGCTGAATCTGAAGAAAATATATATTACCCAAACATGGCAGAGAAAGATAAAAATATAAATAAATAACATGTGTCTGTATATGTGTGTAAGTATGTGTAACAGAATGAGAAAAATTATTACGGGGGCACCTGGGTGGCTCAGTGGGTTAAGGCCTCTGCCTTCGGCTCCGGTCATGATCTCAGGGTCCTGGGATCGAGCCCCGCGTTGGGCTTTTTGCTCAGTGGGGAGCCTGATTCCTCCTCTCTCTGCCTGCCTCTCTGCCTACTTGTGATTTCTGTCTGTCAAATAAATAAAATCTTTAAAAAAAATTATTATATAAGTTTAATAGGAATCTTATACAGAGATACTAGAGAAAATGGTAGAGAGTAACATTAATGCTACTTAAAAATATGCCAAAAACCAATGAAAGACATGAATACACAGATAGTGAGGCAGGCAAACATAAAAAATGATACTGAGAAGGAAAAAAAAAATACTGTGAAAGGAGAGACGACCAAAACATGAATGGGTTAAATATTCAATATAAGATGTAAATGAAAATACAAGTAAATACATTCAAAATGATAGAAGGAGAGAAAAAGAAAAGAGAAGACAAGCTCTACGACCGCCAAGACTTTTTATAAAGTTGGGAGAAGATTTTGACAGCAAATACTAATATGACATAGTTATATATTCAAATTTATAATAGAATTCTTAAATAAATACATAAAGGGTAAATATCTCAACAGAAAACAAAAAGCATTTCACAGAAGAAAAATAGGAATGGCCATTTAGCCTAGGAAAAGCTGTTTAATTTCATTAAGATTCAGAGAAGTGTAAATTAAGACATAAAATAGTTTATACCCATCAGAGTGGCAAAAATTAATTCTGCGAATACTAAGTGTTGGAGTGGATGTCAAAAGGGGGAAACTTTTGACATAGTTGGTAGGAATTTAATTGGTAAAATCATTGGAAAACAATTTGGCATTATCTAGTAAAACCAAATATGCCCATATCTTAGAAGTCAGAAATGTTCCACCCACATATACTGTTTAAAGAGGGAATCTTGCATATATATCTGGAGACATACAAATTAATGTCAGAACAACATTATTTATAACAACTAAAACAACAGGGGAAAATAACAAAATATTCATCAATATTGTGAGGCTAAATGACTTACAGATTTACCTATAGAATATTATACATCCATGAAAATATGAGAATTTGAGGAAAAAGCTATAACCGGATAGATCTTAGTAAATAAAGCAAGTTACAGTATAATAATATTTATAAAATTAGGCATAAATAAAATTAAGCCACACATTATTTAGGGATACCTGAGCATGTAAAAACTAATTAAAAAAAAAGAAATTAATAAACACAAAAATCCGAAAGTTGTTTTCTCTAACAAAGAAGGTAATGGGGTATGGGAGGAATATGATCACCATAGAGGTGATGTTCTGTTTTATGTTGTGTGATAGACTCAGGAATGCATTTTATTATTCCATTTTATTTTTATTTTATTATATTTTATTATTCTTCCTCACATATTTTCTTTTTCTGGAACAACTTTTATGATATAAAAAATTGTTTGAAACTATGCATGTGAAGGGAGAAAGGAATTTCATAGCAAGACAAAGAGCATTAATGACTATAAATTCAGGGCCAATATGAGGAAATAGTTGATGGTGCCAATGATGTTATTGCTCATCAGAGGAACATCTACTTTCGGAATTCTATGCATGACTTTCTAATATCAAGGGCAAATATATCTGAGTTAAAAGCCCTGACCCCTTCCACTGCCATTGCCAATATTATTGCCCCTTCCATTGTCATTGCCTAAAGTTGCCAAATAAAATTCAGGATATCTAGTTAAATTTTAATTTCAGATAAAAAATGATTTTTTTCAGTGTAAATATGCCCTAAATATTTTGTGGAAATTACTTATACTGAAGAAAACAAAAACAAAAACAAAAACAAAAACTGCTCCTTATCTGAAATTCAACTTTAACAGAGCATTCTTTATTTTTACTTGCCGAATCTGACTTTTGACATATCCCTTTCTTTCATAGCTGAACGTACCATCTCCTGTCACTGAAGAACCCACATACTTGAATGCTGCTGATGCTTTATCTCTCAATGTCTAAGCTCTTATATTCTTCACTACATTTTGTTACAGCCTTTCTTTTTCTTTTAATGAATTCAGGCATTAATCTATCAACATGACGCCAAAGAACAATGAGAATGACTGAGAGCATATTGTATATCATTTTATCTTCCTTATGATTCTCCATGAACCAAAAGCATGTGCCAGACTCTCCTGTTGGGGTGAATTCTTTCCCAGGAAGCTCCCAGCACTCCCATGTAAATAGAACCACTGAAAGACTTGCGATAGCATTTTTCAGACATACCCACACATGGCTAAATCCTTGAATAAATAAAGCATGAGTTCAAAGTAAGGCCCAAGTTAAATTCAATGTTCAGTTGATAAACAGCTGTAATTAGCAATAGGAATTTTGCTGAGTAGCCTCATCTTTAAAACTTTCAAGAAGAGTTTTTCTTTGTCAGGATTTAAGTTGTCTTTCCAACCTTTTGGTCATTTTCTTTAGTGTGTCCTTTATACATATAGTGAATTAGACAAAAAAAAAAGTTAACATTTTATAATTTAAAGCTAAGCATACATTCTTATTTTAGTTTGATTTTCTCTATATATACATAACATTTGCTCTCCTGTAGGCTATTTACATCTAAATCAAATTTAAAACAAATTTATAAACATCAAATCTAAAATCAAATTTAAAAACATCAGACAACAACAAATTAACTAATAGAGGAAAATTAATATCCCAGAAAATATTAAATAAAAAGACAAGCTTTTCTTCTTCTATGGAATTCTGCTTTCAGCTTTACTATGCCAATTTTGTAATTACATACTATTTGAACTTCAATATATTATTTCTTGTGTCTTTTACCTAGTTATATTTATGTCCTTCTGCTAGTAATCAGCATTGATAGGTAAAAATTTATCAAGCAAAATAGAATGGATAACAGGTCTAGACAATAAATGAAGCACTTCAATGGACCTGAGATTGGAAAAGGTAAGTTTTTTGTAAAGTTTAAAATTTATTTATAAAATCTATTCATATTGTTAAGTTTCCATGGTTGAGAATTGGACTATTGAATAATCTCAAAAGATCTTATGACCACTATACCTTTCTGGGAAATACATTCCTATGATTTTAGAGATAGATATTTATTATGGGATGATAATTTTCTATTGGGCTTGTGGGTTTGGGCTCAGGAAGGAATGAAAGAAAAAATTTCAAAAATACTAACACTTCATTTGTCATAGAACTTATATGACAACTAAGCAAGGAGACTAAACCACATTTTTTGCTTTTGGTAACCAGGAAAACATACATAGAGTGTGATCATATAGACTACTTAGAAATACAGAATTCATCTAAATCAAAACCTGAGTTGAAATTATCAGAATCTGT
Organism: Mellivora capensis; assembly: GCA_004024625.1. Classification (NCBI taxonomy): domain Eukaryota; kingdom Metazoa; phylum Chordata; class Mammalia; order Carnivora; family Mustelidae; genus Mellivora; species Mellivora capensis. Next base: position 44,911 of record PISX010009338.1, read on the forward strand.
GTACCTGGTCTATTTCATCTACCCTAGGAAGAAGGCTTATAAAATGTAGGTTGAAAGAATTATTAGACTGGCTGATAAGGGACATGCATTAAACATATTGGCATTTGACAAGATGTTTTTATGAGATTAAAGCTCAAGTAGAGTTAGGCGATATTTCAATTAGGTGGATTAGAAACCGAACGGTGGTGGTCAAAAAATTCTGGGTAGGAGATGAATATCAGTCTGTAATGCAGTTTCACAGAATTCTGACCTTGAATATATTCTGTTCGCTATCAAACAGCATAGTTGGAGAATAGCATCAATCAAGAGAAGAATGATATACAATATGATAAAAATCAGTTTTCAAAAGCATCTTGATAAGTAAGAATGGTGGTCTGAATCTTGCAAGTTACATGCAATATGTACTCATACCTAAAGCCTGAAGTGCAATAGAATAATACACTATAGATAAAATGTAAAAAAAAATTCAGTATGTGTCCATTTTTATGATACTAATGTAATTATGTATTGCATTACATTGTAATACTATAATCTCTTAACTATAATTTCTTGATTGAAGGAGAAGGTGGATCTTCTATTAGTTGCTCAAACTCCTCCCAGATTGATGTGTTCAATTTTGGGAAGAATATATATCTAGGCAACCAGAAATGTGCTATAAAGGATATGACAAGGATGGTGATATTATATTTTAAAAACTCTATCTGAGAAAATGTTCATTAAAGGGACTGGGAATCTCTAGTCAGGATTAAGAACTTTCAAATTGAAGAACAGAGATAAAATGTCTGTTTTTCAAATGTTTGAAGTACTACAATACAAAGAAATAGATTTTTTTTTTCCTTAACATGTGATGTTAGTGAGTAGAATTAGGGACAAATGCAAACCTACATTGATACAGATTTTCATTTAATGTAAGGAAAAGATTAAAATCTGACCAACCAATCTATATTTGGTTATCCACTTCTAAATAATTATTTGTTTGGGATTTTCTGGAGATGTGATACTGAATGACAAAATGGGCTAAATGACGTTTAAAAGCACAGAGTCCTGACAATGTGAGATTTGTTATTTAACTAGATTTTATTTTTTTAATAAGTTTTGCATTTTTTTAAAGATTTTATTTATTTATTTGACAGACAGAGATCACAAGTAGGCAGAGAGGCAGACAGAGAGAGGGGAAGGGAAGCAGGCTCCCTGCTGAGCAGAGAGCCCGATGTGGGGCTCGATCCCAGGACCCTGCGATCATGACCTGAGCCGAAGGTAGAGGGTTTAACCCACTGAGCCACCCAGGCGCCCTTAACTAGATTTTAAATTCATCTTTACCATGATCTTCTCTCTCTGCAATATATTTTGAGTATTTTTACTTCAATATTCACTCCAGTATAATAGATATACCAAGAAATCCCCAAATCTTTGTGTGGATGGGAGATCATTAGTTGTATGATTCTGCCCTAATAAATATGTTGATAAAGGGAAACATAGTTTTTTTGTCACATAAATGGTACTTTCCTTGAGGACCATGCTGTATATACATAGCACAGATAATGACAGAATAGTCTAGGAAGCCATGGAGCAAGACTGAGGACAGAAGACTTTAATGGATCTGGTTATGAAAGCAAAGTAAAGAGACCAACAATGAACCAGAAAAAGTAATAAGAGTGAAAAACTCACAGAAAATTTCATCAACAACAAAAGAAATCCACTAAAGAAAACACTATCAAATAGGAAGGGAGGATTGACATTAGAAAAGGAAGAAACCATCAAAAGCGGGAAAATATGGTACAAAAGGTAAATGCAGCTCACATCGGGTGACTGGAGCATTTTCAAAAACAACTGGAAATGAGAGAGCGATGAGAGGCAGTACGTTCAGTGAAATTTGCATAAAAATCCAGCCACTCACTATAGAAAGGAAAGAATTTTAGCAGGGGAAAGTAGCCCAGACAAAGGGAAGCCTCAATGGAAACAGACAACATAAGCTCCAAAGGTGTGATACATATAATGTGTCCCATAAACAAAGGGAAACTGCACAAAACATGAAAAGGAAAGGCCAGTCCACAGGTAAAAAAGAGGAACAGGATTTTGTACAAAAATGCACTGTGTGAACAGTGATAATAAAGAAAAGAGGAGGAAGATCAAGTTGGAAAGGAACTGAAAGAATTGATGAGAGTGAAAGTATTTATAAAGAATACAAAGAAAAATATCCGAGTAACTCTCATCGGCTCTCTCCCCCCATCGTCACACCACACACACACACACACACACACACACACTTGAACAGTTACCATCCCATTTAAACTGCATTCTACATTCTGAATTATCACTGGTTACCTAATTTAGACAGACAAAACCATATTCTCATCATTACCAGGTCAAGTTTTACTATGGAGTCTTACACTTGGGAAATGATTCCAACTCCCCACACAAGTTTGATGCTATAAATGATTGTAATCTATGCATTAGTTATCAGAACAAATATAAAATTACTACTCTTTCTATTAATATGAGCTTCTACAAAAATGCTAAAACACGAGTGGTCAGAAAATTTGTGATGGATTTTTCCTGTTTGAGTTTTTACAATATAGAATTAATGACAATTTCTGCTTAGAATTCTGTCATAGTGTTCTACATAGAGTACACAGTCTAAAAACTGAACACTTACCCTTTAATAATCTCTCTAATAGATAACACACCTATAACCATTAACAAACAAAATTATAACATACCTTAGTCATAAATTTAGTGATACTGGTGAGAATGTGAGGTAATAGGTGTTCACTCACGCTGTTGGCAGGAAAATAATTGGCATAAATATTCTAGAAGACAATTAAGCAATATTTAGGAATGTTTAAACTGTCCAACTCAAGAATGCCCCTTTTAGGGAATTATGCATAAAATATTAAGTTGACAGGGACAATGTAAGAAATACTCATTATAGGGTGGTTAAATTAACAACATGATAGAAACAATGTAAATGTCAACCAAAGGGACATGAGTTAAATAAATTATGGTAGATTTGTAAATGAAATAGCATACAACCTTTCAAAATGATGTAAATGAAGCAAAGTACTTGCAATAGAGTGATGTCTATGATAACACATTGGGAGAAAAATGCATGCTATGCAAAAGTTTTATACAATAATCTTAATTTTTGTGCTTAAAGAGATTATATTTTATGTAAATACAAAGGAAAAAATTGAAAGACAATGCACTCAGGCTAACAGCATACTTTTAACTACTTTGTGAACTCTTTAAAATGGTTGCCAGGGGCACCTGGGTGGCTCAGTGGGTTAAAGCCTCTGCCTTCGGCTCAGGTCATGATCCCAGGGTCCTGGGATCGAGCCTGGAGTTCGGCTCTCTGCTCAACAGAGTCTGCTTCCCCCCCAACCTGCCCGCCTCTCTGCCTACTTGTGATTTCTGTCTGTCAAATAAACAAATAAAATCTTAAAAAAAATGGTTGTCATACTTTTGTAATCATAAAAATATTGTGTCATATATATTTTATAAAACAGGAAAACACCATCATGTTTTGGCTAGTTTTGACAAAAGGAAGTATATAATTTGAGGAGAGATATGGGATATTTTAGATCAATTCTAAAATGGAAATTTAGAACTAACATGTGTTTTTAACTTTGTGATGAGGGGTAGGAGTTGGAGTTAAAGTAGGACACATTCTGAAAGCAATAATGAAACCCTATCTTCAGTGGCTTACATAAAACCATGTCTTATAGAATGGAGCAAGGATGAACTGGGTACACATGGACACTATTTTAACTGTGTTTCAATAAATGCTTAGAAATAAAGCTGGGAAAACTCTGTCAAAATCTATTAGTGGTTTTACTAACACAAATGTTGAAAACTTATTCCAGATGTTGGGACAGGTTGAATATATTATCAGGGTCCTTTGCCCAAATTGTTGAGATATTTACTTTTGGATTTCAATGTCCGTCATCCTACATTAGCTCATGTTCTAACTGCTATACTTATTATTAATTTTTAAAAATTATAATTCACTTTTAAAATCAAATAATTCCAATTTAATATTTGGTTATAAAGGGGTGTGTGTGTGTGTATATATATATATATATATATAATATATATCTAGCTAGATGCAACTTTCAGTGAACTTGTCATTTGTACATGATCTCTGAAACTGGGACTGTTTATTTTCTTTTACTCAAACTTTAGAATAGAAGATCCTCACTTAGTTGAGGTTACAAGCAAAGTGAAGGAAATGTCCTAGAGCCCCTATGAAAGATTTATTTTGATTTGACTAAAATGAGCCCTGTTAAATTATGAAATGATTTTTCCTTTATTGAAAGTCTCTTATAAGTTTTATTTCAATTTCAAAAATGAGAACTATTTTATAATTATATAAAAAGAGGGTGCAGATTATTTTGAAGTGAATGCATAGTAGCATACAGTGGAAGAATTTATAATTTTCCTACTTTAATAAAGATAAACTTCTTATACATATAAGTGGAAGAAAAATCATGATATTTTATTTAACTGAATATAAATGAATATTGAATGTCTAGCAACAAAAATAATTGATCCCAGACTATATGGTCCTTGGAAACTGGGACTGATAAGAAAGTGAAAATATTAGAGATTACATAACACATTAGCAGATGAGTGAAAAAGTCAGTAGGACCAGAAGCATAATTTGTTAAGACATATAAGGAGACAGATCAGAGGAACAAGAAATAATAAGAGCATGAGAAGTCCTAATACTTACCTTTTTTTTTTAATTTTTAAAAATTTATTTGTCAGAGAGAGCACAAGCTGGGAGATTGACAGAGGGAGAGGGAGAAGCAGGCTCCCCGCTGAGCAGCGAACCTGATATGGGGCTCCCTCTCAGGACTCAGAGATCAGGACCTAAGCCAAAGGCAGATGTTTGACTGATTGAGCCACCCAGGCACCCAGGAAGTCCTAACACTTACTGAACAGAATTAGAGGAGACTTTGTAGACTCCATTCATAAGAGCTAAGGACCTAAGACCAAATCCAGTGTGAGTTTGTTTGTTTGTTTGTTTGCCTCCCCCCACTTTGGCCTCTTTAAACAGGATGGAGCCATATAAAAAGTATTCTTTCTTATGTGTGATCATTACTTTTTAATTGTCTTTACTTGACATGGAGGATTTATGTGGTCTTGGTCTTCTTCTTATCTTGCAGAGGAAAAAGAACACAAGTAACACTCTAAATACCAAGATATCAGATTATACACAGCTCCGTCTAAGTTTTCAGTGCTCAGTTGTGGGCCCTGGGCATACTGAGAAGCTGAGCGATCATAGACAAAATGTAAGTCCAAGCCTCAAGGTCTGAACTGGGAACTAGTTAAAACTGTGTTGATGGGTGACCATGGGTGTTTGTGTCGGTGTGAGTTTTTGTAATTTGAGCTTTCACAATATGAAACAGGGCTGTCACAGGGAAATAATTATATTTTGAAATAAATAGGTTTTTCTTTCCTCCTGACTTCATTATACTCATTTAAAATATTTTCTTTTAACTGAGTTTGGATTGTTCACAAGATTGTTCCATATTACTGGCTCTAAACAAATTCTCATACAAACCTGTCATTCCTACATCATCCTAGAACCCCAAATACCCATGACTGCCAAAAAGAGAGGCATTGGTATTGCTCAAATGCCATTTGAGCTGCATCACTACTCTGAGGAGAAGTGTTGTCAGCTCTTCTTGTCTAGGAAAAGGATTGGAGAGATCCAGTTCTTGCCTGGAAGAATACACACCTGGCAAGTGGCAGAACCAGGGTGAATGGCAGCAGAAATGGTGGGAGTTTGCAAGTATACTCATTAGCAATTAGCCAAATTTAAAACCAGTACCCAGCATGCCACTACACCCAATGTGAATAAAGAGCCTATGGTCCAGATTTCTTAATTCAGAATAAATCAGAATCATGCAGAATCATTGGAAATAATCAGCTCCAGCCACTTTTTTTTTTCTTTTACTCATAAGGAAGCTCTAGCCTAGAAATCTTCAGTCACTCTTAAAGAAGTGACTACTTTTGTCAGAAAGCGGTAAAGCTAAAAACTTAAGTCAAACTCTCCAGGGTTTTAGGTTCCTGTCCATTTCATGATGCCAGTTTGCCTCTCTAAGCCAAAGTGATGTAATTCTTAGTCATCCAGTAGGTGGAGTTAGGTCACTTAATCTCCACAAGTCACAGAGAAAATGCTGAGAGGATACTGATCAAGTGTAACATCCAGTTGGCCTGAACCGGTAGAAATGTCAATGTTTCTATATTAGGAAATTTAAATCATTCTGTTTCTTCTTTCTTATGCTGATTGAAAACCTATAACTTTGACCATTAGCACTAAAATATTTTTCTTTTTGAAGGTTCTTATGAATCAGCCCATCTCTGGCTGCTCTGTTAAACAGAGGAAGAGGAGAATTTCTTGTCTGTGGTAAGTCCTGAGTTTTTCCTTTTTTTTTTTCTTTTTTTCTTTCTTTTTATTTCCTTTTTTCCTGAGAATCTACTGTGTATCAGCTTGGAAAATGATGTCACTATAGACCCAGGAATATATGAATGTGTGTGGAATCATACTAGTTCATAAGACAGAAGCAAATCTAAACCCAGCATTTATCCCTGTCTCTGGTCAACACATATCATTCACATTAAGCCAAAGTACTAAGTGTTTCTATGACCAATCACCACAAATGCCAATGACGTAAGCGGTGTGTTCCAGATGGGACAGAGCAGTGTGTACATGATAGTGTTGGTGGCTGGAGGAAAGATGTGTGAAGACAAAGAAGATCCTGGAACCTATATACATTGTGGAGCAAATGAGGTATTAATTTCTGATGAGTGTCATGAGTCAAATTCTATAAACAACTCTTGGATAAAAACAATAGTTCCCCAAAATTCCTATGGAGGAAATAATAAAATCCTCATGAGTTAAAGGTTTCTAATTACTGCCTCTGTTCATCTTGAGGTAGGATGATGTCTAAACTAAGCTCATGCGACCTAAAGACTCATCTGGTGCAGGACTGGAGAAAAGGAAGAAAAAAAAAAGAAAGAAAAGGGATTTAATTACAGAAGACAGATAATCTTGGTGTTAATGCCTGTAGCTGCTTTCTTAGCAACTGCTTTGTACATAATAATGGCTTATCCTGCTTTTCCCACTGGGGAGGGGGAAATAAAGTTAATGTATCCCCTCCCACCAGGCACATTAAATCAAATCCTTTTATTCTGAACCCTTATTTCTCAAATGTGCAGAATGGGGTTAGATGTAGAACAGGAGAAAGGAAACAACTGATATTACATTACAAAAGACATTTTTTTCATACATGTACATTTCTGTATACATAAGATAGGCAATGCACGTTTGGTTAAAAAAAAAAACCTATTGTTCCAACCTTATACATTTTTCAGTCTAAAGCATTTCATTTGCATAGTGGGAAGCAAGGGTTTCCCCAGATTGATTAGACCAGAAGCTGGTGTTCCAGCACTAACATGAAGAAATTCAGCAATGGGCACAAACATGATTGACAGTATGGTAACAGCATATGGGGGAAAGCTCAACTACAGGCACAAACCCAGTAGTGTGAGTTTTCATCTAGAAAAAAAAAAATCGTGTAAGATCGAAAACCTAAATCTTTGGCAGGCTTTAGAAGGAAGGGACAAAGTGCACATACCATACTTTCAAAGACATGAGAGATGATTTCATTGTACTCTTTTCTATCTTTATACATAGGTAACACTTATACATACCAGTTTAATATATATAGCAGTTTAACTAATATTTAATGAATCCTTATAGGTAAGAAAAAAGAACAGAATGAACAAGAATTGGACAGAAATAGGAGAGGTATTCACATATAGGTCAATAGCTTAATAGAATTTAAACAAAAGTTACCCAAAAATATTCTTATTAGTGGATGGTTCTGAAATCTCCTGGCACAGATTTTTCCCCTTTCTCTTCCTATTCCCACCTACCAGATAGCTTCTTTTTGTTTGTTTTTTTTTTCTTTTGTTTTTATCCAGACAGTTATTCCCTATAGCCTCTTTCCTCCTTCTACTGTACATTGGATGGTGAGACTTTTTCTTTTCTCAAGAGACTCCCTTGAAACCTTATTTTATTCACCTTATAGGCACAGGACATAACTTTGACCTTTAGCAGATTCTCATAATGCTTTTAGCTATGGAAAGCCACACTCAGCAAACTAATTTATGTCTAGGAAGCAAATGGATTAACTAAGTGTCCTGCAAAGGACACTGAAGGACATTCAATGGCATTCTTTAGCAACATTAGGATGAAAATGAAAAATGAATCTTTCCATTCCAGGCAAGGTTATGATCTTAATCAAATGAAATTTGGTACATTCTGTATCCAATGGAAGCCTCCAGGATTTGGAACTGCATAGTTAGTATTAACCTTCATTTAATGAAAATCAGCCATTGTGGAATGTGAGAAAATAGGGGTGGCCTTATACACAATTTCATCTGTTGCGTTAGATGGTAATATTTTCAATCAACAGGTGTGGTCTTCTTAGTCTGTTCTTACAAGAACTTCTGGCTGCTGTCCAAGTTACTCATAAGCTGCACCTGTCAGACACCAAAGCCTTCCATCTACCCCTCAGAGAGAGAATAAGTAAGAATGTTTTGACTCTTTTATTCTTTTATGAGTTTCAATTTAAAATGTTTGTTTTATCCACACAGAGGCCCAGACTTCTTTCAGAGAACAAACTCATTGCCAGTGTTGGAACTCGCAAAACCTGCTGCTAGGTCTGGAACACACACAAGCTTACCTATCAGCTTCCAACCCCTCCCTCAACCCACCCACTTTCAACCTGTTTCCAATGTACACCCAACGCTCTCATAGAGATTTGGCAGGGACTTGATTTTTATATTGCTGTAGTTCAAACAGAACAGAACAACAAAGAACTTCTTTTTTCTACACATAACCGTAAGTAAGGAAAATCATTTCCCTCATCAGTGCACCCCAAAACCATAGGTGAAGAAAGTGGAATAAGGAGAAAAGATTACTGCCTTACTTAAAGACCACACTCTTGGGGTGCTTGGATGACTCAGTTGGTTAAGCCCCTGCCTTCAGCTCCAGTCATGATCCTAGAGTCCTGGGATCAAGTCCCACATGGGGATCCCTGCTCTGCAGGGAGCCTGCTTCTCCCCCTGCCCCTCCCCCTGCTTGTGCTCTCTCTCTCTGTCAAATAAATACAAAATCTAAAAAAAAAAAAAAAAAAAGACCACACTCTCTACCACTTTTAAACTTTTCCTTCTCTTGCTGAGTAGCTTATTATGTCACTGAAGCCTGCCTTTTGTCAGTAAGTTTTCCTGTGGCATTCCAAAGAAGCCACAAACAGACATTGAAGGGGAGATGCTATAAGTATCAAAAAAATAAGAGGACAAAAAAAAATGCATTCCTATGAGTCAAAATCCTTAATTCTGCCTTTAATACATAATCTCAAAGAAACCATCCACAGTTTCATTGAGAACAGATGTCCAATGTATTATGTAGTTCATTTTCAAATCCCAAACAGATCAGTAGGAGTGGGATTTATTCTCATGACTCTTGGGCAGAGTTCCTCAGTACATTTTTTTCCCTTCTAGTGATCCCATCTTATAAAAATTCTCTAGCTTCTGACAAGTGTTCTGAATTCAACCGGATAGCAGCTTCAGGCGAATTCATCTGTCATGGGCCCTGAAAGACATTTTTGGCTCTTGTCCTCAGTAAAGTATGATGCCAGGATGGTGGCACTGTGTCAGGTTTTCTGGCTTTTGCCTTCAGGTCCCTACCTTTGGTCATACTCTAATCTGATGTGAGTGATTTAGTAAGATTTAGGCCTACCATTTTCTTGTTTTGAGTGTATGAGGCAATAAGCCATCCAATTATCTCCCAGCAAACAAACACAGTAATTATAACCAAGCACTCTAAAGGATTTAGATAACACCTTTCATCTAGAGAAGGAAAAGTCCCAAGAACTTTTTAGATAGTGTCAGACCTTAAATTTACGTATCTTATTAAATGAATGGAAAGCTGTAATTATAGTTGTTGCTAATTAAATTAATCTGTGTCACCTAGCCTTGCTCTGAAATGGTGATATGCAGATGACCTTTATGTTGGAGATTTAGATACATTGTGTCTCTCACATTAGAAACAAACCTGTCATTAAATTCTAAGCTTATGAAGTTTTTCCATGCATTGTTTGGGCATTTCAAGTTGTGAAGTCATTGTAAGCAATATGAGGTCTTTTATAAACAGAAATAGTTTTGTAGAAGTAAAGTGACACAAATCAAAAAGAAAAGGTAGCTATCTGTATCTTCGAAAATATCAAAGAAAAAACTCATTATTTCTGATTGGTTTAGAAGAGAAATGATCATATCACAGCCACTAAGAAATGCATTCTAGAAATTAAAATATACCCATTTATTTATTTTTTTAAACATTTTATTTATTTATTTGACAGAGATCACAAGTAGGCAGAGAGGCAGGCAGAGAGGAGAAAGCAGGCTCCCCACTGAGCAGAGAGCCCGATGTGGGACTCGATCCTAGGACCCTGGGATCATGACCTGAGCCAAAGGCAGCGGCTCAACTGAATGAGCCACCCAGGTGCCCCAAAATATACCCATTTAAAGAATGATTCTGTACTTACTAAATATTAATAGCAAAGTTAAACCAAGTACAAGTTTATAATAGAAGTTTAGTGATCAGTCTGGAGAAGCATTGAGGTATGGTAAGGTAGACTACTCTGGAGAGAAAAAGGAAGGCCAGAGGGGTGGATGGATGAAGAAGTTAATAAATGCATCCACAGCAACATGTCCTCTATAGAATATGAATAAAATTATAATCATCAACTTTTACACTTTTCTGTGCTTTCATTGCACTTATTTTAAAAACGTTTCAAGTCTAATGAGTTAACTCTTCCAAACATAGTTATCTATCAGCAAGAAGAGAATACAGTTATGATGATATATCACCTGTGTACGTTATTGTACTCTGCTTCAAATAATAAATGATCAATAAAATGAGAATTATACAAAAAATCTATTTATTATTGGTTGGGGCTCTGAAATACATACACTCTGTTTTTATGTCTCCTCCTAAGCGAGGGTTTACTTCACACTAAAAATTCTTGCTGAGTTCACCACTGGGGATTTTGGCTTAGATATGCTGCATGATACCAGTGAGGAGGCCAAGTAACAAAAATGGCAAAATGCTAAGGATTTTTCTCCAAGGGAGTGAAAGAAAGAAAAGGGACTGATTTGGGATAACCTTTTAATCCCAACAGTTTATTCTCTGAGTTTCTGGCTTTCCAAGCAGGAGCCAAATCCCTTCAAGGTGGGAAGCTCTTTAGAGCAAAGGAAAAAGGGAGGGAACAGATACCTGCTTTGTCCTACACTTGCATTATTTGATGAAATCTGTGGTAAGTTCACACAAGAGGAGTCTGGGAAACATTTCCTCTAATGCAGCAGTGGCTGTTCCTAGTTCTCATGTGACTATGCTAGAAGCCACCAGACCTGCTCTTCCATTCTTTCATTGCCATACACTTATTATGGCCAGGGCAGTGAAAGTTTGAGTAAAACAAGACTCATTAACCAGGTAAATGCCTGGGTTTTAAATTATATCATTAAAATAAAGGATTATCTGTGTCAATAGTCCATTAGATTAGGGTTACTAGATAACACTGTGAAGTTAGGTGATTGATAGATGATAAATAGATTAGATTTTTATGTAATATACACAATTAATTATCTAGCTCTGCTAAATGGTGAAGATACAAGAATAAATGAAGATGAGGACTGCATCTTGAAGGACTTCAAGTCAATGCAATGATGTCTCTGAACTCTTCAGGAAACTGTAATTGTATCATTGACAATGCAGATGTTTCCTCAACCTTCAGATCACAGTAGAGCAGTAGTCAAATCAAGTTTTATGTCAAATTTCCTTACTTTTTATTTCCTGTAAAAATGTGCTTTCAGTAAGACTTTCCTTGAATAATTTGGCAAAGTTCTGGGATGTATAAACACTGAAACAGGAATTCTCTGACAAAAACTCTGTATCATGTAACTGGCTTTGCTGTCTCTTCATCCAGCCAGTTCTTCCCTGTCTCTCCACAGCTTGTTCTTCCTGTCACCTTTTTAAGTAGCAGAGCCCCACTTTGTTTTAAACTTTCATGATAAGTCCCACCACATTCATTCCTTGAAACCCTATGACAAGAAAACTGTATCTTTGCCTTTTTCTAAAATAATTTATTTGAAGAGTCACAGTTCCCTGATTAAATAGTGAGGAAGCTGAAGTCATTTGTCTATTTCTTTACCTGTAGACATAATTACAATTAATCAAATAATTTACTTTGAAAGGCTTCTAGTGCCTCAATTTTGTTCCATCTGTCCCATGAGTTTATTAATTGTCTAATAAGAATTGAAAAAATAAAGAAGAAACAATAATCAGAAAACATTAAGCACCCATAATTTTTCTCCTTTATTCTTTCTATTTTGGGGTTTTAGAATGTTATAGGTGTGTGTTTGATAATTGGATGGCAAACAGATCAAAACCATTACATTTGATGAATTCCATTAATTAGCCACCTTTTGAAAATAGTGCTGGCTACCCTTCTGAGTAAGCTTCTAGGTTTCTTTCCTGGACTTTGGAAAAAGAATGAGAGAGATCTAGAAGGTCATACATTTACTCTAAAATATAAAACCTGATGCTCAGAGCAAGGCTGTAGCTTGAAACAAGATGAGTGAATTCGACCCTTAACAAAAGAAAGCAGGAAATCAAAGGTTGACTAAAGTTTACTACTGGCACAAGTGACCACAGTCATCACCCATGAGAACGAGTCAGTTAAGCCAAAAAAGAAACAAAATTTAGAAGGGAAGGACTCAGAACTTCAGCAGAATCTATACTAACTTGTTTCTATATTTGCCTAAACTTTGAAGCTCTATCTTGCTTAACCTCTAGCTTAATAAGGAAGAATCTAAGAATGCTACAATGTTCACTGTAAGATCAATTGTTGCTAGTTGTGGCTAGTCCATTTACCTTAGATCTCAGAGCTAAGTTTTCACTGTTAGGAATTTTGTTACAGGTATGAGCTTTGATGCCAGACAGTTAGGTCAGACACTTGCATCTCTGTGTATTTTGTGACCTGGACAATTTAGTTAACCTTTTGAAATCTTGGTTCCATTGTCTGTGATACAGAAGCAAAAATAATAGCTCCTGCCTCACAAGACTATCATAAGACATATATCTGATAATCACTCATTTTTACAATCAATAAATATTTGTTGAGAGTCAACTTTACACAAACCATTGTTCTAAGCACAGTGAGCAAAGCAAGACCCTTATCTTTTTAGCAGTTACATTTCACTATGTAGGAGAAAATACAGCAGTAAATACAAGGAAATATAGTAAACATAATATCAAGTCTGATAACCATGAAAGAATATTTCAATGTATATAGTACATTTAGGAGACAATATCAGAGAAGACTCTTAAGTAAAGAAATGAGTCTAAATGGGTAGTCAGCCAATAAAGCATGTGGTGTGAAGAAAGTTACCCTTCCAGAAACTAGAGCTTAATCCCTCTGGGAAGAACATCAAGGCCCAGTGTCAGTGAAGAACACTTTTGAGACTATATCTCAAGAGCAACCCTTCACAGTCTCAAAGAAGCTGGCCATCAATCACTGGTTGGGTGATGCTGAGGGTGGGCTGGGGAGTGAGTTAATTGTGTCCATAATTTTGACCTGCTGTGTCCATGAATAATTCGAAAGGACAGTGAGAAGAGATCAGGAGAAACAGGGATAACATAGGGATAGAAGGTGCTATTTTCAATAAGGAGAGAAGGAAAGGACTATTTGAGGAAGTGGCATTTGAGCAGTGGCCTGAAAAAAGAGATAACTCAGGCAAACATCTCAAGAGAATCCAGGCATAGAACACAAAAAATTCCAAGGTCTTGGGGTGAGATCATATGTGATATATTTGTGACACAGTAATAATGTCAATATGGCTAGGACATAGCTATTGGTAAAGATAAGATTGAGGAGGTAATAGGAAATGGGACATGTAGGGTATTATAGGTCATGATGAGAGCTGTAAGATTTGGCCTAACTCATAGAGAGATTCTTAAATAGGAAAGTGATATAATCTGACTAATATTTAAAAAAATATTCTGATTAATAATATGTGGAGGTAGACAATTAGGGAGTTAGAATAATTAAGACTGATTAAGAGATTCTTATGTAGAGTAGGACAGGGGTGATCAAATTTTTTTTAAATTAAATTCGGAAAATTATTTAGAACCTCAGACCATTGTTTATATGGGCTTTGTCTTTCTACCATATTAGAAATCCCAACTGAAAAAAAAAATTGAACCTAAGTAGTCTTTATTGAGATTTAATGCACATACCATAAAATTCATCCATTTAAAGTACACAGTCAAGTGGTTTTTGGATAGAGTTGTACAATCACTACCTAATATAAAAATGTTTAAAATCACCCCCAAAATAAATTTGCATCTATTATCAGTCACTCCTTATCCCTCCCACCCAACTTTAGGCAACCACTAATCTAATTTTTGTCTTTACAATTTTGGTGATTCTTCATCTCTGGATGTATTATATAAAATGAGTTATATAATATATGATCTTTTATAATTGTCTTCTTAGGATGTTTTAAGGTTCATCCATTTGTACCATGTATCAGTATCAATACTTCATTTTTATTGCTAAATAGTGTTCCATTATATGGATATACCTCATTTTGTATGTCCATTTATTATAGACATTTGGTTTTTTCTACCTTTGACTATCATGAATAATGTTGCTGTGAACATTCATATTCTTGTTTTGTATTTACATATGTTTTCATTTATTTTGGATATGAAACTAGAAATGCAATTTCTGGATCATATTATAACTATTTTTAACTTTGAGGAAAATGTCTGACTCTTTTCACTTATTATTCAAAACTGAGAAATGTTTAAAATATAATAATACACAAGCACATATTTCATTAAGTGTAAAAGCAATACTATTTTATCTTCTACTAGCCTCTGGAAAACTCCACCATACAACTGTGAGAGAAAAAGCATAAATAAGGCAGTATCTTAGTATAATTGTGAAAATACAGTATAAGGAACATGGTAACTTTCTTACATGTGGAATACTGGGAGTGGAATAGGATTGGAGTCAGTTTACAGGTGGAAATATTACATTTGTGGTGTTTATTACGTAATTAAAAATATTTTTTCTTAAAAATATAGATTTTTTAAAAGAAATTTTTAAGATATTTTGAGAGTTTTTTTTATAGAAGATATTATGTATTATTTGACAGAGAGAGAAACAGGGAGAGAGGGAACACAAGCAGGGGGAGTGGGAGAGGGAGAAAGCAGGCTTCCCACTGAGCAGGGAGCCCAATATAGTGTCCTATCCCAGGACTCTGTGATCATGACCTGAGCTGAAGGCAGACGGTTAACTACTGAGACACCCAGGTGCCCCAGATTCCTGAGATATTAAGGAAGCAAATAGATTGCAGGATAAGGAGGGTACCTGGTATGTAAATTTGGAATGTATCAGCATACATATGCCATATAAATTGTGAGAAAAAATAATATTACCTAGGGAGTAAGTATAGATTGAGAAGACAAGAGATCCAAGGACTGAACCTTGTAACATCCCAAGAAGTTTGGAAATGATAAGTCTTTAAATACTGAGAGTTAAGGGGGCGCCTGGGTGGCTTAAGCCTCAGTGGGTTAAGCCTCTGCCTTCGGCTTGGGTCATGATCCCAGGGTGCTGGGATCAAGCCCCACATCGGGCTTTCTGCTCAGCAGGGAGCCTGCTTCCTCCTCTCTCTGCCTGCTTCTCTGCCTGCTTGTGATCTCTGTCAAATAAAAATAAATAAAATTTAAAAATACTGAGAGTTAAAAGCAGTAACCAATAAGACTTGGGAAACAGTCAATAAAAGTAGTGGAGTGTTAGAAGCCAGCTGAACAAAGAGCTTTAGAGTTATCCATTGTATTAAATGTAATTGAAAGTTTGACTAAGAGAATTAATTGGTGATGGGCTTTCTTTTAAGCCACATACAGATCATATGTGACCTTGGGTGGTTTCAAGGAGTGGTGATGAAAGCCTAATTGATGTGGTTTCAAGAGAAAATGGAACTGTAGGGATTAGACATATCTTCCATACGTTTTGCTTCAAAAGGAAGCAGACAAATGGAGCAAAAAGTAGTAGGCAAGTAATCAGAAGGGTGTTTTGTGTTTTTCTTCTTGTTGTTGTGGTTGCTTAATTGAAGGGATTAATTCATGGTTTTATAATGAAGGAAATGATAGAATAGAGAAGCAATACTTGAAAGAAATAAAACAAAGGATGATGACAGGAGCAAGTCCTTGAAAAAAATACAAGGGGAAGGGACCCAGGGCGTAAGTACAAAGGTTAATGTTAGACCACAACATGGACAGACAAGTCATCTGTGGTAAAAATTAGGAAGGCATAGTGTATGGACATAAGTGGAAGGAAGTAGACCTGAAGGTGCAAGTAAGTGGAATTTTACTTCTGTTTACTTCCATTTTCTTAGTATAAGGGACAGGATCTTCAGTTGTGAGTCACAGAATAAAGGATATATTAAAAGTCTGAGGTAAGAGGAGATGGGAAATAGAGAATGGGAGAACAAATGTGCTCAGGAAATAAAATGGGTTTGCAGTCAAACAAAGTAAATGTTTAAACCCAACCAATGCATGGTAGATTGAAAGGACTCAATATTTGTGAGTAATTTATTATTACATATACCCGCATTTTTTGTAGCCACTTCTGTTATATGACTCTCCATATTAAACATCTAGACAACCACATGCTTCTTTGGTTTTGCTTACACTTATCTTCAAATGTGAATGGC
This sequence comes from Mellivora capensis, assembly GCA_004024625.1. Classification (NCBI taxonomy): domain Eukaryota; kingdom Metazoa; phylum Chordata; class Mammalia; order Carnivora; family Mustelidae; genus Mellivora; species Mellivora capensis. The sequence goes on from PISX010009338.1 coordinate 61,771, forward strand.
CTTTTTTCTATTTTATTTACCTACCTAACCCTTAAACATTCTTCAAGTTGCAACTTAGAATCCTTGTGTAGTAAAACATTCTTTGTTCCTTTTTAGTAACAATTTTTGTTTTATTTTCATTCTTCATTGTAGGCAAAGTGAAATTCATTAACATAAATTGTTTTATAGCACTGTTTTTTTTTTTAATTCAAAAGCTCTCCATGAAATATAAAATGAATTACATTTCACTGTTTACAAAGGTCCTACATGGTCCTCTTCTTTTGTATTTCTCTTCACCTTCCTCACTGGTTACTTTTCTGTCCTTTGGACAGACAGAATTTCTTCCTGCCTTACAGATTTTGTACTTGATGTCCCCCTTCCATGGAACACCCTCTCCCCAGGTCTTTGCATTTCTAACATCTTCTCATTATTCAGGTTGCAGTTCAAATGTCTCTTTTTACTCATTTTTCCAAGGCACTGTCCCTGACTACACTATCAAAAGTTGCCTAGTAAGTCACTTGCTATGAAGTTACTTTTTATTTTGTAACAATTATTTGTTAATGATCTATACACCCTTCTAGTATGTAAGTTTCACTGGGGTACATTCCATATCCATCTCGTTCACAGCCATACACAATGGACATAGAACAGTGCCTGGGACAAAAATAGGTTCTCAATAAATACTTTTTAAAGAAATGACTGTTGCATGAGCCTTCCATGTATTTAATTTGTTTTATGTGCCTACATACTATGAGCAAGTTTTTGCTCGTAATAATGTGTACTATAAATATAATAAATTTTTACTCTTCTACAATAGGCGAACATTTAGCCCAACCTCCAGCAGACCAGCAGGGACCTCTGGATAACAGTGAAAATAACAATGAAATCTGGACTACAAGCGAGAAATTCCACTGCAAGCTTTTCTAAAGACAGCTCAGTTTTCAATTCGATCTCAATGTGTATAGTACAGTAGTCATGCTAGGAAAAGCCTCAAAGATCTCAGCAATTAATTCAAACTCCTTAACATAAACAAACCCTCTGGTGGGGGAACCACCTTCAGGGATGCTGAGCCCCCAAACAGACAACAGGAAACTTGAAACATCTACTGGCATTTTCCATCTATCATCTTCAAGGATCAATGCCCACAGTTTTCTCTTAAAAATTCCCAGGACTGGATTTGGAAGCTGCTCCTGGTCTGACTGTCTCTCTTGGATACTGTCAACACAATAATCTTAATAGATATAAATACAAACATGCCTAGAGGCCAACCAAGTGTCTCTTGACTCCCTTGTTCCTCTCCGGCTCCATGCCCAAAGAGCTCACAGTGCTGACCTCAAACTCGGTGTGCCACCTGACTTCACCTTTTCTTCTTTGATTATCAAAGGAAAGCTCTATTTGTCTCTAAACATATTTTATTTTCATAGCCAAATCATTTGGAACACATGGTTGCCTATTACAAAATCCACAATGTGAGTTACAGAGGGTACTTGGCTATAAGATGCCTGTTTCTCTTCCCTTCCCTCTTTGCCTTTTCTTTCCTTTCTCACATATTCATTCAGGCCCTACTATATATTAGGAACAGCAATACGCATTTAAGACAGAGAGATGAAAAACAAAAACAAAAACAAAACGAACAAAAGACAGAGAGACGATGTGACTGCCTTGCCTTTTAGTTTATAGTTAAAAGAGAAGGCGGGGGAAAAAAAAAAAAGAAGGGGGGAAAAAAGAAACAAAAACAAATAATACTAAGCAATATCATATTTTCTCTGATAACAATGTGAATAGGGGCTTATGGGGAAATTAACTTCCTGGAAAAAGGCCTGAAAGGGAAGTTTGCATTTGAACTGGGTGTGAGCATGGGCTTCCCTTGAGTTGTTTTCCTAATTGAATAGCAGTATCCATGGGAATGCTCTGAAGGACCCTCAAATTTCAACTGCACCTCAGATAAACAAATTTATTTTCAATAACTTAACACCAAGTGCTCAATACCTCTTTGTTTGAAAATTAATAGGAACTGGTTTCTAGAAACATGGTTAGTCTTAAAGCAAATGCTCAAAATCCTGAAGAGATGTCATACCTAAGTAAGTAAAAAAGTTTATGTGACAGGAACATATCCCATTCCTGCGATACATGACTGAAAAGCTAGGGCCCAGATTCTGAGATTCCTTACAAGCCATGCTGAACAATTTGAAATTTCTCTTTTAAAAAGCATAAACCTAACAAAGACCCTTAATTGTTGATTTGGTTTTTTTCCAGTTTTTCTTTTGATTGGGTAACAAATGTCAAAATTTATTTTGTCCCTAATTGGTAATATAGGTAGATTCCAGGCGAACACTTGCAACTCTGTATGCAAATCTTTGTTGAATTAATAAACAATCACATAGTATTTATGTACCACATCTTTATTAGACAAATATTTGTTGTGTACTTCATCTGTTTCATATAAATTTGCTTTGTTCATTACTCTAAATCAAGATTCCTAAAATTCATTTCTTTTAATATCTTCCAACATGATAAGTAATGTGAACCTCCTCTCTCAAGCTCAGTAAACATTATTCGGTAATACTGCTAGTAATACATATCTTGAATGTATATTGTTTTCCAAATACTTTGATAGCCTTTATCTCATTTTATCCTTACAATGGTCCTATGAAATTACTATTACTATTTTACCAGAGAGGGATTCTGGGTTTCAGAGTGGTTAAGTCATACAGCTAAGACAGGACTAGAATCAAAGTCTCAACTCATAGGAATTTGTTGATTTATTTGCCTTTATTCTTTATGCAGAATCCTTACCTTTTTTAGAGACTGAATATGATAGAAAAACAGAGTTTATTTTGAAACAAAGATTACTTGGTATTCAGAGAGAGCTGGTCTAGGCCAGGGGATCTCAAACTATTATGGGCATAACAGAAGATAGAGGGATTTGGGACAGAGATATCCCAGAATAACTTGGATCCTGATCTAGCCCCTCCAAAGGAAAATCTCTGAATGGGCCCTGATATCTCTATTTTTTACATCTTTTTGGTGATCTTTCTGGTGATCTTTCTGATCTTTCAGAAAGATCACATCTTTCTGGTGATCAGACATGTTTCAGAATCCCCGGGCTTATTGATGTCTATTATTATTTACTTCACTAAAACTCTTCAGCCTTAAGTTTCTCTTATTTCAGGAGTGGCTATGTTTCTTAACTAATCTCAGAACCTTTTTCACAAATTCTATCTAAACCCATATTTAGTCTTATCTTCTGTGACACAAATGGAAACTCATAGGAGATTTTCTGGGGCAAAAGGAGTATTGTCAAATGCACAGACATGTACCCCAGCATTCAGGCATTAGAAAGTATATAAGGGAATTGATCATTGTGCATTTACCTAAGATATTTGAATGTAAGCCAGTTACCCCAGCAATCTGACCTGGTGTCGCATGAACAAAGAGGTATTCCACTGGTGTAACAAGGTAGTACTGAAACACGTGCCTTGGCTATAGAGACAATAGGGCAAACAAATTATTTGTATCAGCCATCCCTGAGTCAACTCCCTCCTTCTGAATTGGACTATATCAGACTGTCATGCTGCCAAGCACCTTCTCTCATCCCATAGGAAAACTGGAATTTACAGCAGTGAGAGGTTGCAGCTGGATAAGCAAATTGATCAAATATTTCACAGGTGGTCAGCGTATCTGGCAAAAGCTGGAAGTTACCTCGAAGCCAAACACAAGAGCTGGCTCTGAGTCAGGTGCATTTTCTGTGAATCCAACACCTGGATATTTATTCCTGTCTGTAAGGGAATAATAACTGAACCAACTTATATTCCAAGTCAAGTGCCTATGACTGTAGAAGATAAATGGAAATTTTTAAGCTTGGTTTCTAAACTAAAACTAACTTTTCCCCACAGCAAACCATCAGATAAGAAGATATCATTGAGAATAAAACATTGCTTAACTGCATTAGCAAAATCTAGCACATACTTTTTTTTCCTGAAAAATCCATTCCATCAAGTGTGAGCAGATATGTCATGGAATAATTAGATGGGAGTTGGATCTAGAGCAGTAGCTCTAGTAGATAGAATCAGTATCACCTGGGTACTGATTTGAGATGCAAATTAATTTCCAGCTCCACTATAGTGCTTCTCAAACATTCACATCCTTCCTGATCACCTACAGGGTAAGAAAGATTAAATTATAAACCCCACCCCAGAGTTTCTGATTTAGTAGATCTGGGGTAAGACCTGCAATTTGCATTTCTAACAGATTCCCAGGTGATACTGAGGCTGCAGTGTCCACATTTTGAGAACCAGTGTTTCAGAAGAGTGGATTTCAACCTTGGCTAAGCATGAGATTTACTAGGGGAGCTTTTATAACTCCTCATGCCTAGGTTGCAGTCCAGATTAATTGCAGTGGTTAACTTGATATGTTAAATGGACTGAGCCATGGGGTACCCAGACTAAATATTATTTCTGGATGTATCCTGAGGGTGTTTCTAAATGAAATGAGCATTTAAATATGTGGACTCAGTAATGTAGACTGCTATCCCCAGTTTGAGTGGGCATTTCCAATCCATCGAGGGCCTGAATAGAGCAAAGCAGAAGGGAAGATACCTTCCCTTCCTGCCTGCTTGGTTCATCTGGACATCAATCTTATACTGCTCTTGGATTGGGATTTGTACCATTGGTTCCTCAGGTTCTCTGGCCTTCAGACTTGGACTGGAATCACACCACTGGGGTCTCCAGCTTGATGATAGCAGATCTTGAGACTTCTCAGTCTCTATAATCATGTGAGCCAATTCCTCATAAATCTACACACACACACACACACACACACACTATGTACACATCCTATTGGTTCAAGTTATCTGGAGAACCCTGACTAATACACTTATTAAGTAAATTTTTCAGACTGAACTGTGTTAGAACCAAGAATCAGTAATTTTTAAATCTCCCCAGGAGATTCCAATGTGTAATCATATTTGAGAACACAAGGGTATAGAAGAAACACAACCATGGAAATAGAAGGTGAATAATAATATTAGGTCTGATAAGGAAGAAAAAAATCTAGTTTTATTGAAATAGACATTATTTGACATATATTTTGTCTTCAGCTGCAACTTTTATCCCTTGGTTACATGTAGCTATTCATTTTATAGTTATTAAATTAAACTCCTTGTATCCCTAAGCCATATGGCCATGCACTCTCTCTACTCCACCCCCCCCCACACACAAACTCAACCTAAAGAAAGAAAGCATCAAAGAAGTAAATACCCACATTACAAAATGGTTTGATGCTATAGCTGATTATGTTATTATCAAAGGAGATAGAGATTTTTAAATACATGCCACTAGAGAGTGTATCCTATTTTTGTTCACCATTGTGTAACTCAGGATAGGACATGGTGCATAGTAATCCTTCGGTAAATATTTTTAAATTTAAAAAATGAATAAATCTATTGGAGATGAATCTTGAGTAGATGTTTCCAGAACTTTTATGTAATGATTTTATGTTTTTAAAGGCAAGTTTTTACTAACTGTGTGCTCCCCTACCTTCAATTTAAGACATTAACAATGCTTGGAATGGTACCTTTGTTATTTTATTACCTTTCAGAAATATCTTTGCTTATGTGGAATAAAAATACCAAAAAGGCTCATGTTTCTCTTTCCTCTTTTTTCATCCTGGGAAGTCATTCTTTGATTTGATTTTTAGGCCACTGTCTGTGAAAACAAATCAAACATTCATCATCTGCCATCTAACTCAAAGACATGGAACCTAAATTGCTGAAAGGGTCTCTTTATATTATATATTTTTTCCTTTTGCAACAAAAACCATCCCACTCCCAATGCTAAGCTAGCATGGCTATTTGAAAACTAAATGGATAGATTACAATAGAGGAACATACTGTTACCATCAGGTTCTCCCTTGAGTTAGGCATACACAATTAGAAAAATAATTCTCTAAGAGCAGCTACAGGCATTTTCCCTACAATTTCCAAAAAGCTTTTATTATGGCACTTGCTGCCTGTTTGGTAATTTCAGTGGAGCCTCATGTTGCCACTAATGTAAAAGATTTGTCAGATTTTCCATTGTGAACTTCATTGCGTTGAGTGTTTAAACATTTCCAACTGTGTCAGCCTAAAATTCTTCCCTGTAAGTTTCCACCTGGAATGCATTTTTCAAAATATCGGAAATGGTCAACAAATCAGTTTAGCATTTGAAGTTCAAGAAACAAATAAAAAATATAAACCCAGATAAATTTTCTTGTGTTTGCTTCATCCACCAATGCACACAAATTTATGGGTTCATGTACACATGTAGGTACATACATTTCATCTAAATTCAAGAGAAAAAAAGGAGAGATTTTTTCCTGATAAAGAGGAAAACATTATATACATTTTTCAGTGAGCTTGGTCATTTCTCAGGTCATATGAACCATGAAAATATTTGCTCAGTGATAATAATGTTTTTACTGAGAACACAAGTCACGAAAAAAAAAGATGATATCTGCTGTAAATATTTATTAATGATTTGTAGTCAAATACAGTGTATCATTTAATTATTTGGCACAGCTCCAACAGAGCACTGTTCCTTTAGAGTAAACACAATGCTTTTTTAGAATGTTACCTAACCCCATTTTCTCAAAACCTAACCTCTGTCTAAACTCTCTTCACTTATGGCAGGGATAGTATTGAGCTTCCTACCTAGAGGCAAATTTCATCTAAAATAGGATAAATTGATGTAATATATTATTGTGATATATTGAAATATATCATAAAGGCAGAGGAGAAAGGAGAAATTGTTTTCCTGAAAATATTTAAATTTTATATTCTCAAAAGACAATAAAATGGGAAATCTCTAAGACCTCTCATTATCTTTTAGTATATGAATGAAAGCAATTTAATGTATTTTGATATGCAATAGCTTAAATTCAGCACTGATTTTTTTCTCTTAACTACTCCTTTGACGTGGTATAGTAAATAAGAGCATGTCATTTTATTCCGATGTTTTAACCTTTAGAACCTTACTGACCCCAGGGAGACTTTGCCTCCTAGGGCTAGCCAATTTATAGAAATAGTAAAGGATGTACCTGCATGTGTCCCTTTCATGTACACACAGAACAATCTGAACCCTATATTCCAACCACTTCCTTTGTTTGGCTCTCACAGAGCTCCCACACTCAGGGCAACTATCCCTCTCCCCTAATCATTCCAGGGCCAGGTACCAGATAACAAGAGACAAGCCTCTATGACACAGATCCTGCCAAAATTATTCAAATTATTATTTAGCTAATTATTAGCTAATTATTTAGCTAATCCTAAATCTGCTTACCCTGGTTTGCCTTGCCTTCCCATTCAAATCACAACAACAACAACAAAAAGCCTCTTTTTTTTTTTTAAGATTTTATTTATTTATTCATCAGAGAGAGTGAGCACAGGCAGACAGAGTGGCAGGCAGAGGCAGAGGGAGAAGCAGGCTCTCTGCTGAGCAAGGAGCCCGATGTGGGACTCGATCCCAAGACGCTGGGATCATGACCTGAGCCGAAGGCAGCCGCTTAACCAACTGAGCCGCCCAGGCGTCCCTAAAAAGCCTCTTACCAACGACTGCACCCCATTTGTTCCATCTTCCAACTGACCCTGGTGCTTTCGATGTGGACCCTCTTCTTGGGAACCATAACAAACTGACTTTTCATTACCAATCATCTGATCTATTGGCCTCACTATACCTGAATAATAATGACATCTACATTTGAAAATACATGGTATGGAAGAAGAAGTATGGTTTAGGGTCAGAAACACAACTAATATTTTCAGGTCAAGTAATCTTGTACTTTCACTCATTCAGCAGCCTTTGAAGGCCAAGATGTTCTTATTGAGAATAAAACAATAAATAGAGAAGATATAATCTGAGTCTTCAAAAATTATATGTACTCAATTTAAATATGTATATGAAGAACAAGACAATTATAGTGTAGTACTTAACATAAACTCCAGTGTTAAAGGAACTCTTTCTTTCCAAAAGTTATATTTCCAAAAGTTTATATTACCAAAAGATAAAGTATAAGAATTGGATATGACCAATATTCTTTGAATATCATATCATTAGAGATAGCGCAGTATCAGTTAATCCCTGAACATCATCTTCCTCATTTTCAGGACTGGGATAAGAATGATATCTCTGGAATGCCTGTAAGGATGGCTGAAGTATTATATTAACAGTGCATGGTACAGGATAGACTTCTACCATTGCACTCACCAAGCCCATGTCCTTTTCTCCCTGACTTCTTTTCTATTCTTCACTTTTCTATAAGTCTTGCATTTAACAACAATCTAGCCAATATAGAACCAGCTTCCCTTGCGCTTTTCACTGAGAATTCAATTTGGCTGATGCTATAGCTTCAGACTGGATACCCTTGGGTTGGAGAACATGTGTTAAGTATTCTTTTAGCAGCCTGCCAAATTGATTCAATTGCATGTTTTGGAACACTAGATTTCTATTTACTTAAAGTAAAACAGATCAGCAAATCATCTCTAATCAACTTGATACCATGTGTATCAAATACACTTAGAAACTTAACTAGATGACCAAAGTGACAGCCAACATTTACAATCAAATACAACCATTAGGGAAATTGGTAGGTAACACATTTAAATATTTAGCTCATACAGCATACTCCCTGAATACCACTCTGTACACACAGACAAAATATTTTGCTAGAGCTTGGGAGCTCCATTCTGCTGGAGGAAAGGACATTTTTATAAGTTGGATAAACTAAGTCTTTCAAGGCAAGACTTCATTAAAACACACTACCAAGACAGTAACCCATAAGCCTTTTAAACAGACCTTGCTCGTATGAAAAAAATTATCAATACCTTACAAACTTAATTCATTCATTAGTAAATATGCATTAAGTGTCAGGAGCCGAGGACTATGCTAGGCATCAGAGACTTAGGGGCAAAAAAAAAAAAAAAAGGTCATAAATGTCCTTAGTGCCATAAAACTCACAATATAGGGAAAAGTTAGCAAATAGCCATGGAAACATGAAATTTTCATCATTCTAAGGACAGTTAATAAGTAATAAGAGTTCATCATGAAGGGCTGGAAAGATTTCCTTAGAATCGGACAATTGAACTGTAATATTATGAATAATTGGAAGTTACCTGGGAAAAGAAGAAATTGTGTCCTGGCACTAGCAAAGGACATGGCAGAAAGGCTATGGTGTATTTAAGGAGCCTAGAGAAAGACAGCGTAGTATATATGGACTAAATTAAGGAGAATACATTGTGAGATGCAACTTGAGGGGTAAAAGCAGATCACCACAGCTTTGAAGGTTTGTTAAAGAATTTATTCTCTATCCTATGAGCAACAGAAAAACATCGACCAGACTTAAGCAAGCATGTTATTTAATTACATTAACATTTTTAAAAGATCACTCTGACTTCTGTGTATAGATTTAATAAGAGGGCAAGAAAAGATAAAGGTATACTTGTTAGAAGGCTCTTTTGAAAGCCCAGGATTTATATGATGGCAGCCTCAACTAAGGTAATAGTGGGAAGGTGAGAAAGAAATGTACATACTTGAGAGATATTTAGGAAGTAAAATTGACATAGTTTCTTCTAATTTGAATAAAGATTGTGAGAAAGAGGGAAGTTTGAGAATGACTGCAAGATTTCAGGCTTGTGTAACTATGGAGTCACTGAAGTAGAAATTATATTATCTGAAATTGGCAATGTTACAGATGACTACGTTTGAAGGGTGAGACAGATTATGTTTGATTTTGAACATGCTGACTTAGGGGAGACTGAGTTATTTCAAGTAGTGAAGATATCTAGGGGACATTTAGATCTGATGCTCAGAGGAGGCATCTGGTCTGGAGATATAAATTTGTGAGTCATCTGTCCATGGAGGTAATTGAAAAGTAAATGTCAATACAGATGTCTAATGAGAGAGTATGGAATAAGAAGTGAAGTGGGACTAGGGCCAAACCCTGAAGAATTCCAAAATTTGGTGGCTGATAAAGGAAATTAAAGAGAAAAATGCCCAAAGAAAAAAGAAAATTACTTGGGACAATACTATTTAAAAAACAATAGCTGAGACACCATTACTTTCCAGGAAAGAGTGTGCAACCTGTGGAGTGCTGCTGACAAGTTAGTTTTACAAGCTTACATGTTGATTCTGTGATGCTAATGAATTCTAAGCCTAGGCACCTTTCATATGCCAAGTGGGGATCTAGGAATCTTGGAAGATGTATGAAAATTATAAAGTGTCTACCTCAAAAGGGCAGTCAGGTTAGAGTCAGAAAACGTTTTTTTTTTTTTTAAAGAGTTTGGTTTTTTTTTTTTAGATCAGTTTTAGGTTCACACAAAATTGAGTAAAAAGTACAAAGATTCCTTGTATCTCCCCTGCCTTCAACATTTTTTTAATGAAAAAATTTTGGGGAAATATCTAAAAAATTCCCAGAAAAAGTAAAGCATCTGAATCTCTCAAGACCAAGTACCTTGTTGAGATTTCTTTTCTAAGTAATCAGATTTTTAAATCATTGAAATAAGCAAATGATTTTATATTTGTTACTTTGGGTTTGTTTTTTTGTTTTTTTTTTTTAAGAAAGGGCTCCACTCCCCTAAATTATACAAGCTTCATGCTAAAATCTGACTCTGTCCCTACATCAGCCCCTTCAAAGTCCCTAGAATTTGGCCATGGGCACAAGGCTATACAATAACCTGTTCTTTACCAGTCACAACTTCCTCCTAACAGCAAATGAGGTTTTATATAGTCCTATCACTCCTTGCTGCCTTGGTTCTACCCTGCTGCCCTAAGTGTCTTGGGTAGATAGTGAATCAGAGTGGCATAAAGTGTAAAGATTTTGTTAAAACCAACCAGAAGCCAGCCATCATAGAAGAGGAACAGAGAAAACATGTAGACAAATACACTCAGCCAGTTGATGTAAGCCAGACTTCATCAAAGCTAGCACAATGCTCACATGAACAGAATGGGTCAGATGGCAAAGATGAAGATTATATGTGGGTCCAATAGCATGGACTCCCATTTACCAAAGCCAGTCTTGCTCTGGTCCCTTCTGAATATACAGCAAATCAGAACAAAGATTAATGTTTGAGTTGCCAATATGGCATTATATCTTGAGAAGACCAAATGGCCACTTGGTGGCAAGTTGACTATATTGAGCCATTTTTTCCCTAGTCCAATGTTCCAGTAGTTATCCTTATAGGAATAGATACTCAATTTGGCATATATATTATATCAGATAGCACCAGGCATCCAAGTCTTACAGAATGCATGATCTATAAGCTTGGAATGTCACACCATATAGCATCTGATAATGGGACCCACTTCATAACAAGGGAGTTGTGGGATTAGGCCTAAAACAATGGAATCCACTAGTGATATTATGTACCATGTCATCTAATGGCAGCTAACCTTAGGAATGTAGGAATAGCTTTTTAAAAGGTGCAGCTGAAAGACAGTTCAGAGGTAGTACTCTGAAAGGATGGTGTACCATCTGTCAGTATGCAATACATTTATTGACTCAGAAGCCTTCATATGGTACTGTGCCTCAAAAGGAAAAACATATAGTCCAGGATCCATGATACAGAAGCAGGAATTTCTCCATTTACCAACACTGTCTGTGACTCACTGAGATTTTTCCTTTATTCTCCTTACAACTCTGGTTTCTTCAGAGACACAGCCAGAGTCTTAGTTTGGCTACAAGTTAAAGCTCTTTATGCCCAAGGGCAAGCAAGCAGAAACAGGAATCAACATACCATCAGGGGTAATTGACCATGGTCAGCAGGAGATACTCCTGCTTTTACACAATGGAAACTGGGAGGAATTATTTGTGTAACCCAGGTGATTTATTTGGGTGCCCTCGGATACACCATTTTTTCATTGTCATTGTGAATAAACATGTGATGCAACCCCAAACTGAGAAAGGCATGACTATCAAGTGTTCTGTCCCTTAATTATAAAGGTTTGGGTCACCAGCCACCAATACCTGAATGGGTGATAGCCAAAGGCTTAAGGAATTAAGAATGGATAGTGGGGAAGGAAGAGGAGTGCCACGGCTGGACATTGACTGAAATGACTGGGGTTGTAGTTTATTCTACTAACTTTTTCCAGTGTTCATTCTTACAAAGAAAGACTCACAGGAACAATGGAGTAGCTGTTCCCAAACTGCATGTACATGTGCTCTCGTCACGTTCATCAAATGTTGGTGTCAGGATTTCAACCCAAGCAGTCTAACTGAAGAGCACATACTCATCCATTAAACTCTTAAATGTTGGCTGTTTAATATATATTTCCTTTCCTTCATTTCCATACTCTTATTTTCTTCCCAATTATACTGTTTTGTTTTGTTTTAAAGATAAGAAATGAGTCTCATTTGTATGGATCATCTCCATATCCCTAGAAGCTAAAGCAATGCCTACAATAGAGCAAGTACTAAATACAGGGAAGTTAAATGAATGAATTCCTGCCTGTGGGAAATCATTGCTTAAGGAAAGCCAGTCTTAGCTGCAACATCTTTAGACAGGCTTAGTGAGAATCTGCCATGGACTAAATTGTGTTCCTCTAAAATTTATACTGAAACCTCAAACTTCAGCATGATAGTATTTGGAGATGGGGCCTCTGACAGGCAATTAGGGTTAGATGATATCATAGAGGCGGAACTCTCATGATGGGACTACAAGAGTGAGAGTGAGAGAGATGGTTCTCATTCTGCCATGTCAGGACACCAGGGAGAAGGTGACTGTCTGCAAGCTCCAGAAACCAAATTACCCAGTACCTTGATCTTAGACACCACACAGTCTGCAGTATCCTGTTTTAGCAGTCGAAGCTAGTTAGGCCCAAGACACAATTGTAAAGCACTAATCTGTGTCAGGGCATGATTTTAGCAGTAGTTTTGTGAAGTGTATTTAAATAGGCAGAGATCAGGGTCAGCCAGGATCGTGGGCATAGCTGATACAAAAGTTTATCAGCAACAAGGTACATGGCGCACTGAGATATAGTCAGGAATAGAGGTCAAGGTCACATCAACAGAATAGACAGGTTGATACTTAATAAATGAACGAAGTCAAGACTAGAGCTGCTAAATAGCACAGCTATGGAACCAGGGTCAAGAAACAATCTGTTTCCGAGTCCTTGTGCTCTGACTGGCACTTTCTCTAAAGACAGATGTACCTTTGTTTGTGGCTCATCATGTATTCTCTTATCTTATTTGGAAAGGGCAAGAGAAGGAAGAATGAATTGAGGGCTAGGATATGAATCCCATCTGATGTCATATATTGGGCTAAGAAGAACATGCTCTCAACTAGAGACTCTATGACCCCATGGAAAAGCTTTAGAGAACAAATAGCACCACAGAGTTAGTCCCAACTTGAAGCAAGTCTACCATCTTTATCAGGCAGTCTTGAACTGAAGACTACCCATAGGATGAATGTGAGGGGAGCATAACTTCCTGGACTGAGTGGTCCTCATCACTGTAGAGCAATATTCAGAGAAGAGGGAAAGCTTTGAGCAAAACAGCCATCACTATGAGGCTAAGAGATGCTCTAGCCTGACAGAACATGGAGGGGAAAGGGACTGTTAGCAGAGTATCTACCACATCTCACATGGGACAGTGCACAGTCATGCATTCTCTTCTGTTAGGCTCCCAAATCCCCATCAAAATACATCAGCATTTGTTTGTTCCACTATCTGATTCCACCTTTTTAGATTCTTGCATCTCCCTTTGTCTTTTTTTTTTTTCATATATTTTTTTTAATTTTTATTTTTTATAAACAAATTTTTATCCCCAGGGGTACATGTCTGTGAATCACCAGGTTTATACACTTCACAGCACTAATCATAGCACATACCCTCCCCAATGTCCATTACCCCACCCACCTTTCCCGACCCCCTCCCCCCAGCAACCCTCAGTTTGTTTTGTGAGATTAAGAGTCACTTATGGTTTGTCTCCCTCCCAATCCCATCTTGTTTCTTTTCTTCTTTTTCTGCCCCCCTAGTCCCCTATGTTGCATCTCCACTTCCTCATATCAGGGATATCACATGATAGTTGTCTTTCTCTGATTGACTTATTTCACTAAGCATGATACCCTCTAGTTCCATCCACGTCGTTGCAAATGGCAAGATTTCATTTCTTTTGATGGCTGCATAGTATTCCGTCGTGTATATATACCACATCTTCTTTATCCATTCATCTCTTGATGGGCATCTAGGCTCTTTCCATAGTTTGGCTATTATAAACATTGCTGCTATAAACATTCGGGTGCACGCGCCCCTTCGGATCACTACGTTTGTATCTTTAGGGTAAATACCCAGTAGTGCAATTGCTGGGTCATAGGGTAGTTCTATTTTCAACTTTTTGAGGAACCTCCACGCTGTTTTCCAGAGCGGTTGCACCAGTTTGCATTCCCACCAACAGTGTAGGAGGGTTCCCCTTTCTCCACATCCTCGCCAGCATCTGTCATTTCCT